>CAJNOP010004165.1:0-11045 GCA_905250075.1 Rotaria sp. Silwood1 | reverse complement strand
CCCCTCCACACCCACACCCACACCCACACCCACACCCACACCCACACCCACACCCACACCCATTCCAAGACCACCTGTAACTTGTTGAATGTGATTTCCTTGAGTATTGGCACTCATTAACACAATAGTAGCATCCAAGTTGAAATCATGATAGTAGGCCCAATTTGATAACGTAGCGACACGACGGGCCACTCACGTACCTAGCGATGCTGATCCATTGGTATATTGAGGTATAAAGATCCACTTGGTGGCCCACATGTGTAAATCATAATCGTAAACACAATGGCCAGTAGTGATCACAGTGTCACGATTTGATCTGGTAACTAGCGAGCCTGAGCATAAGTAGTTGCGGCCGTTCATCACAAAAAAGGGCTTGCCAGAGATTCGAGGAGTCATTCATCTACTTTCTGGGAACAATGAGGATTGAGTAACGTTTCCCAACGGTGCCGTATCTGGTACTGATCGTTGGAGAGCATCCGAGCGAGGCTCGCGTGGATGGCGAGTCAAGAACCATGCAGATAATTCTTGATCGATGACGAGCACATCTTTCGACTGAGCATCGGCCATTCGCTCTAATGTCCAGTAGTCGACAATAGATTGTACAAAATCATTTGATGTCATGCCTCATGGAATGGGTACATCGTAATTGATTGTTTGGTCACTGTAGACCGTTGGTAGAAGACAGATGGTGATGAATAGGAGCATCAACATACTGATTAGCGTACAACGCGAATAGAAAATGATTTGACTCTGACAGTGTTACTATTTTTTATACAGATTGACTCGAAAGTGTCGTCGTTTCTTGTACTTCCGTTTTTCACAAAATATCGTTGATGATGCTTGTATATCCAGGAAAGATTTGGGTCATAATATTTGTTTCTGATAACGTGACAGAAAACATTTTATCAATAAAGAATGACATTCATGTCATTGAGGATCAGATCAATCAAATAAAAAATTTTTTCGAAACTTTCGCGGAAAGGATAAGAACAATGATCGAATTGTTTCGACGACATTGTGCAAGAACAGAATATTGTTCTTTTTCGTAATCTATTGTAAAATATTGTGAACTGCTAGCTTATCAGTTTTTGCCTTATGATTTTAGAGTAGACAGATAAATTTAGAGAGGTTTTCGTTTTAGGTGCTAAGTAATCAAAGTCAACCGAGTGTCTCTGAATAAACTTGATGCGATAGGGAACTTTTGTTGGAATAAATAATCAGACTTTTTATAACAGAGGCAGTCATGGAGTTGTTGACAAGGAACATTCATTCACTAGAAGCCTTCTTATTTAACACATAACATTTCCTTACCTGCAGCTATTCTTGATTTTTCTAGAGGGCTTTGTACTTGAAAAATTCTCTTTTTGGTCCTGAGAGCAATTGTATGTGAGTTTCTCATTTTAGCCCCATGATAAGCTTTGTGAACGAGATTTTTCTGTCGTGTAAAATTTCAACTCAAAGTATTGCTCGCTTATGAATTCTTTACAATGTGAATTAAATAATGACAATGAGAATCTGACCAGCAAGTAATCTATCTCATAGCTTCGATGTCTGATGCCAATCGAGTTATGCCTCGAACAAATCTCAAGGGCAACTTTATACACTTCAGAAGCGATTTTTGTTCATGGTCAGTATCCTCTTCTTCAGATCGTTACTTTGATCGATCGCAAGACACATTTTCTTGGTGTCCAAATAGGACGTCCCTGTGGCATTTGACACATCAAAGCGTATCATGAAACAAAGTGGAACCCCCGTACTTTAGCGTATTTGTTCGATTTTATAACACATAGGTACTCGCTGTCACTACTAGAGCCTCTCAGCTGTGCTGTGTGATGTTGTTACTGTCTGATTCTTAACAACAATGTCGTCATATTACATTGTAGTTTCATCTCAATGGTTATGTCTCAGATATTTGTAAGAAAAGAGCTTAAATTTTTTTTTCATTCAAATTCAACACAACTCCAGTAGATACTCGTTTAATGAAGATCTTCGTCAATCTGTCCTGGAATATGATCAGCAATAGATATCATTGAAAATAAATGAACAAGAACAATATCAACAAGAGAAGAATTAGAAAAATATTGAGCCTTAACTTGAGTCCTCTTCTTTATTATGTGTATTGGGTTTCAATCCTTTATCCTTTTTTAATCAGCCTTTGTAACATGTAATCAAGTATATACGTTCATTTATACATTTCTTCTATTTTAGATCTGATGTGGAAATCAGCATTAGTGCCTGCATGCACTAGTGACGATAGATCAACGGTAGCAACAAGAACAACAAAAAGAAAGAAAACACAATGGCATTTCAAATTACAAATGTGGAAAAAGAAAGCTCCACACAGAAACCTTGCTGTTGAAACAAATTCAACATGAATGTAGAATATGTGTAGATGATGTGTATGACTATTGCCTATCAAATAAAAAATGACTCAACAACAGCCGATAAAATTGTTGATGCGCCATTCTCAAACTGTTATTACTTCCCTATGCTATAAAGCAATCGATACTTGACAGATTTAGTCGTCACTATTGCTGATAAAAGAATGGAATGACGCAATTGACAATTCAAGAGAAAAGTGCGCAATATACGTTGTCACTTCCTAATACAATGAAAAGAAACGCAAAAAACAAAAGAGTTGACATATCTATATAAGACGGACTGTTTTAAATGGATTTCTATACAATGTTCTCATATACTCATATTCTCTTTTTTCTTTTCATAGTCTTTGTCTGGAGAAACAAGATCGGCGCCGAAGATTACCAAACTTTGAGCACTAGAGTTCGTAACTATTTGTATAATCAGGAAAATGAAGTTCGAGAAGAATTGAATTGGCTACAAAACTCGAATAAGATTGGTCTTGGTTACAATCCACTAAAGGGTTCACCTGTCTGTTTCACGGGTGATTGTCAAATGGAAGAATTCCGTCGACCAATCTTCAAGCTTATATACAATTCATCTTCTCAAGGTTCGTGTACATCGAAACTCATTCCGGATCATGTCGATCTTGATTGTCTTCCATCAACTTTAACATCTGCTCAAACGGATCAAATTGATAGTCTTCAACAACTTAAAGTGACAACATCGACCGGTATTGATGTGTCAGTATCAGCACAAGGCTGGGGTTCATTATCTGCTCTATCATTCAGCTATGGCTATTCCAAGCAAACAACACATATGATTGATAATATTGTTAAACAAAGTTCCACAATGTTCTTCTCATTGGCTAAAGTTTCATATGTAAAATTATCTATGTTCGAACTAACACTGTCATTATCAGATAAATTCATCTATGTGATCGAGAACATGCCTTGTTGTACCTATAATTCAAGTGTTCAACGATATGTTTATGATTTTATTATCGATTATTTTGGTTATGCTTATATATATGAAATTATGCTTGGTGGTATTGCACAAGATTTGATGAGCGTTCGCACACGAGATGTGACACAGCTTGAAAGTGAAACTATTAAGAAGTCATCCATAAAGGGCATTTATCGACATTGGGGTCTTATCTTTCTAATCGTTTTACAATAACCTTCTTTTGACAGACGTTCGTTTACGAATATCAACGAATACGAAACATGAAGCCAAAATAGGTTTTTACATTTCGATGGGAACAACAGTTACATCGGGATATGATAAACAAAAACACGACAAATTCATGGAAAAAGTACAAAGTGAAACATCAACACGTCTTGGAGGCGATCCAAGTATCAAGGATTTGAATGCATGGGCCAAGACAGTGTCTGACAATCCAGTAGTATCAAAATTTAGCATGAAATTTATTGTTGATTTGCTCAATACACAACGATTTCCGTCGGATACACATATTGCAGACAAAGCAAAATTGATTAAAACGGTATTAGATGAATACATGAACCAACCAGTATATTGTTACAATAACTGCACAAACTCTACATATGGTACTTGCATACCGACGGGTATTTTCAATGTAGGCAAATGTCAATGCAAAAGTGGCTTTGAAGGTCAGTCATGATTCCGAATCATTAAGTAGAAAATGTTTACTCTTTGCCATTAGGAGTCGATTGCTCATCTGATAGTGTTCCGCAAGGTACACTTTGTGGCGTGTTCTCACAGACAGGTTCAAGCAGCTCAACAGTCACTTGTGGTGGGCACAAACCACAAGAGAGCTGTCCTCAAGGTTACAATCAATATGTCGGTCTATCATCGACAGTTAGTTTATTCGCTTTTTGCTACAAAGCACAGATGGATAATATCGGTGAGCCGACCAAAGGGGGAGCCTGGTGTGGAGATAGTTTAAGTAATATCCCGTGTGGCAGTGTCCAGGCACCAGCCAAAGGATGTCCAATTGGCTACATAAAATTTTCAAACTGGCGTCGTTGCTATAAACAAGTTGATTCTTTGGTTGATTTATGGGGAACCTTATGTGGTTTTGATACTGCTGGATATATACCACGAATACAAGTACCATGCGGAGGAATGTACGCATCTATGAACAAATGTCCCGCAAATTTTCAATTATCATCTGCCACTCTTGGACGTTGTTACAAAATATAAAACATGTTCTCTTTTTTTTCTTTTCTTTTTGTATATTTTCAATCTTAATCCATAAAAATTACAGATCAAGTGCTCCAACACTCGTTGACTTCTATGTTTCTCTATCAACCGAAATTAGATTACGTAAAACCGATTGTTGATTCGTCTGATTCTTTGCTTTACACTATCCAGTGGGTATGGTAGAGTTTGTACGTTCATTTTCATCAGAACTCGACTATCAAACTATGACGTGAAACACGTTCATATAAAAGCAATTTCCAGCATATTTAGGTTTCAGAATAGGAGTGGCCCTTTAGTCTTACTTTATTAAATAAAGATAAATGAATCCTATATCTTTATTTAATAAAGATAAATATATCATTTATCTTTAAAAAAGAAAGGATAAGTTTTTTTTCCTTCCTTTATCTTTATTAAATAAAGCTAAAATAAAGGAATAAAGGATACTTTTATAAGAGACAATGGGACTCGAAGAGTTCAAGGAAAAGAACTTTTGAAAAATGATCATTTTTTATAAAGTGTGATCAAAGGTTTTCGAGATCGAAGAATCCGAATTTGTACTCGGCTCTGAAATTTTGAGTTTGATTTTTTTTCATTGGGGAAAGGGTTTTTTTCGAAATTGATGATTCTTTTTATAAAATTTGACCAACGGTTTTGGGGATCACGGAATTCAAATCTGTGATTGATTTTTCGAAATTTTGAGTTTGACTTTTTTCATCAGGAAAAGAGTTCTTTTTTCAAAAATAATGATTTTTTATAAAGTTTGATCAAAAGCAATTGGGGTCGGAGAATTCGAATCTGTAATCGATTTTTCAAAATTTTGAATTTGATTTTTTTTCATCAGAGAAGGGATTTTTTTTAAAAATGATGATATTTTTATAAAGTTGGGGTGTGGGTGTGGATGATGAAGAATAGCAGATCCACACACATCTACAACCACAACCACCCCCTCCCCCACATCCACACCCACACCCCCATGGTGAGCGTGAGCACAAACGCTCATGAGAGTGAGTGATACTCCCTATCATTAAGAAAAGCTTTTGCCATCCGATGACCGTCGTTGTTAAGGTAAAATCTAGATCAGAGTAGCTAGGAAGCATTGCACCTAAGCCACGACCATTTACGCAGGATCTTGCTCAATCAATGTCACCGATTTGGCTGATATTTTTATAGTAGGTAGGCCTAACAGACTTAGGAAGAAACTGAAAATTTCAGCTCAAACGGATGAGCCATTTTGGAGATATGGACCATGCAAGTATGAGGGGGCAGGTCCCATTTGAAATACTTTATAGTGCAATACTTTCCAGTAAATCTCGGTTTTCTCGAGAACAACAAGAAATATAACCGAGATTTTTAGTGTACTCAAAAAGTGAGTACACTCTAGAATCGGTCAGTATGTCCGGCCGTCCGGCCGTTAACACGATAACTTTTGAAAGGAGAGTCCGATCGCGATGAAATTTTCTACACAGTTTAGTCTTGACAATATCTCGGTCGAGTTCGAAGATGAGAAGGATCCGTCAAGAAATGACTGAGTTATCGAAAAAATTGTGATTTTTGACCAGACCATCCCTGAGGGGGGGACGGGGATTTTTCGAAAAAAATTTTTTGCTCATAATTATTCACAAAATACATAAATAGACACAGTTTTTAACGCTGATTTTGAATCTGATATTAGTTTTGAACAGAATCATAGTTTTGTGTACTCAAAAAGTGAGCTCACTATAGAATAGTCAGTGTGTCCATCCGTCCGGTTGGCTGTTTACATGATATCTTTTGACAGCAGAGTCAGATTGCGATGAAACTTTCTACACAGCTTAGTCTTGACAATGTCTCGGTCGAGTTCGAAGATGAGAAGGACCGGCCGAGCCGTTCATGAGTTATTGCAAAAATACCCATTTTTCCCTATAGCTTTCTGTGGAAAAATGGACCCATCGCGACTTTCGTAAAAGACTTTTCCTATCATAGTCAATTAAAACCCCAACTATTATATACCATTCGATAGAAAATTTCAAGAACTACAAAATGATACATAAAACATAAAGAAACAAGAAGGTTGACTTACCTAAGACAAGGATAATTAAAGAGAACTAGATTATATTTTGGTCCACGATCTAATTGATCCACAAATAGAGCTTTATCTTCCGGTCACACTGATGATACTTCGAGGTTTTCAGATATGGAGAACTCGAATGTGTACTGCACTTCGATCGAAATACTATTAGTTGTGCAGTGACCAATAGAAATGAAGTTATAGGAAAAACGACTTTCTTAGGGTAAATCAAGGGAAAGAGTTCAAACTTGAGTTGTATTCGGTCCCATGTCCTATTGGTTTGGCAACGCGCAATAGAAATCAACATTTTACATGGTAGATTTCACAGTATAATTTTGATACTCAGATAGTCTAGGATGATTGATTTGTATGATTCACTTTTTGCAGTACACATAACTCTCGGATTTAAATCCGAAGTTTCCGCATTTTTGAATTATTTTCCCTGCTAAAGTTCTATGGTGTGAAATGTTTCGAATAAATAATGAGAAAAGAATTCAGTTCTTGGATAATTTCTGGAGATGGTGGTTGATGTTCTTACAAATTGATATTTTCCAGGAAAAAGTTTGTTTTACAAAAAATTCATTTTTCAAACATTTTTATTAGAGAATGAGGGACAGATCTAAAACATTTTGTCAAAGCTGATATCGATAGAGTTTTCGATGCGCTACATTTTGGTGTATTTTTGTTTGAATTTGATCCATCCATGTAGCTCAAAATGATTCAGAAATATAGATTTTTCCGGTTGGAAAAATATTGCAAGAAACTTTTTAGAGATGCTTACTTTTTGGCTTTTTCTCCTCATTGAGCTCGTTCTGAAAGAATATTTCTAGTCAAAAATTTGTACTTCATACGATGCGCTTTCTAACAAAAAAAAATATTTGACTGGTTTAGAAGTCGGGAATATGGTATAAATGAGTTTGACATTTTCCCAAAGACTTTTACGTCGCATATTATATCAATAGCTGTTTTCGCGAATCTACTGAATTGAAATAAAAAATATATGATGAAAAAAAGAACTTTAATTTCTGTTACTATGATCGTTCTAAATTGATCTCATAAGAATACATGTAACAGTGAGTATGATTTATCCTCATGAATTGATCAAGTAAAATAAGATACTGTATACAAAAAACAAAGAATATATATGTTTGTTCTTATGAATTGATTCTGATAAAATAGAATGTCGTATGAAAAGAAAATAATATATCAATATGTACTGCTAGGAAAAGAATGACGTAAAATGAAATATCATAAGAAAAAAAAGACTGTTCATCTGTCTGCTTATGAAAATTATGAACTAAAATTAAATGGAATCAAATAAGATCTATGAAAGAAAGAATATTTTCATATTCTGTTATGAATTAAGCCAAGTCAATTATTAGAATAAATCGTCACCCATTTGTTTGCAGACAATCTAGCTCTTGTTATTACTAGTTCTCTCTAAAAGAAATTTTTAATGAATGTCATAGAACTTGAAGAACGAGCACGTATAGATCTGAAACAATTTGAAGAATTTGCTGAAAATGCTCTCTTACCTGTTAATGTTTGCAAGACGAAGGCACTCCTGGTACATAGTATAGTTTCACCGAAAGATCCGAGATTGGAATATAAATCTCAACCTATAGAACACATGAAAAGATTCAAATATTTAAGAATTATCGTTACAGTCAAGCACCGGTTGGAGTTTATATATTTTCGAGAAAATGGAAAATGTAAGAAAAGTGTTTAATGGAATGAAAATTATTTTCCATACCATACCGAAAAATGAGATTAAGATGAGGAGATAAATTTTTCTAACATATACTTTACCACATTTTCTATGGCTTTTTTGTATATGGTTTTTCTTTCACCGAAAAACAAAAGAAACAAATTGAACATGTTTTTGTTCTGATCTTAGAATAGTTTACTCCTTACATGGTTGGGATCAGAGATGCACGGTCCACGGGGTTCACCCCGCGGGCCCCGCGGGGCCACGTGGCGACGGGCGGGCGGGGAAGCAAATTTTAATTAAATACGGGGTTAACGGGGCGCGGGTATTTGCCAGCCCACGGGCGGGCGGGGCGGGGAGCAAATTTTTAAAATGATACGGGTCTCGGGCGGGGCGGGTATGAAATACACGGGTTCGGGCGGGTAAACATTTTTTTTCGGGTGTGATAAAGAACCGTCAAAGTTTATGAAGAGATGTTATTACTACAGATATGCATAGTACAAAGTACATATCAATTGGTTTATTGATTTGATTCTATTAGGTGCAAGCTTGTCTGTTATTTGTGTCTTTCTTTCTTTCTCCTCCGTCATGCACAGTTTCCACTACTAATTTATACTAAGTGAATAACTGGACTAAAACTTATTTTATATTTATTAAGAAACACTGCGCAGTAAAAACTTCTTTTTCTTATCAAAATTCAGATTTCTTAACGATGAAATCATTGTAGAATGAATAAACATTCTTTATTGTTTTAGTAGAACATAACGCTGAAGACGATAGCTACTTGAAACAGAATTAAAGTGATTGACTCGAAAGAGTACAATTCATTCGAATAGGAACTCGTGATTCCGAAGTAATAGGCACAAAACTATAACATTTATTATCTTTCATTGTTGAAGTCACTCAATAATTAATGAAGTTCTATTGAAAATTCAAAACTGAACTGAAGAAAAGAAGCCAGCAAATCGAAACGTTAAAGAAACGAAGTAATTCGCGAAACGAAAACTTTTCAAAATACAGGGAAACTATACAAGATAATTCACTAATTTTCACCAATTTTCTTCAGGTTATTGTATTTCTACAAAACATCAGGAACTTTTTTATTATTATATGATCAGATAGCGCATTGATTACTTCATCCAATGGTAGTTTTTCTTTGATCTGTCTTACGTGTCGGTCAAAAAATGAGTAAGTTTCGTGAAGCAGGCAAAAAATTTTTTGCCAAATTTCAACATGTTTTCTTCGAGTAATTATAACATATTGGACAAATAAATATATTTTGTTTTGAAATAGTTTGATAGAGTATCTTTTATCATTTTAATTTTCAAATTGACTGCAAATTTCATGAGTGTTTAACAAATGTTTCGGATACGTTTTCAATTATTTGCCTTGGTCCAGTTAATTTTAATCCTTTAGCTATATCTATCTTTTCCATTAGTATACAGTACAATGGAGCAGCGATTTCTCCAGTAATTCATGCAAGTTTAGCCTGACTTCGTTATAAAATTTTATAGCTCAATTTAAGATTATATGAACAGCACCGGAAATGAAGTAATTCGAATGTGTCTAAAGTTCCAATAGTAAAATTTTATTTTCTTCTCAACTTCGAAACATTTTTATTTAATACTTTGTGCAAGTTTAAGCATGAAGGATCTCATCTATGTATGGTTAATTTTGCGACAATCGAATTTAGCCTGAGTCAAGTATATAAGTTTGCGAAGGGAAAGGGTATTGATATTTCAAAGTATCTGTCCTACCAGCGTTGTTGAGGATGAAAGTTTTTAAAAAAATATCCAACAGCCTCTTAGCTAGAATGGTGATGAGATATCTGTTTATAAAAGGAATGTATGATTAAAAAGTATTTAGTAAATAAAAAATTTCTTCGGGTTACACGGGGGCGGGGCGGGGCCCGTCGCAAAAATGACGAGTCGGGCGGGCCGGTCCAAGAAGCTGCCTGTGCGGGGTACGGGCGGAGCGGGTATGGATTTTTCGGGGCACAGGCGGGGCGGGGATTTTCATAAAACTTATACACGGGGTTCGGGCGGGACGGGTTTGTGAATTTCACGGGGCGGGCCCCGCGGGGCTTGAAAAATCGATGCCCCGTGCATCTCTGGTTGGGATGATTTTACAACATTAATCCTGAGTCAAGAAAAATCCCTCCGTAACTATCTTTTTTTTCTATTGGCGAAAATTTTTGTTGCATTTGAAGACAGCGGAAGAAGCTTTATGCTATAAAAATATCTGGACAGAATATCTAATTGCTACATCTTCTAATAAGGATTACTATAAATCAATGAAATTTAGAAGAAATAGTTTTTTTTTCAAAGAGATTATCTGTTCGAGCGCAGCATAGCGGATGGATTGGTTAGAAATTGAGGACATCCAATGTAAGTAATATGAATATTTTAAAAATACAACTACATTACTAAATGTATTCACATAAATATTTCATTATGCCACCATAGATTTGCAGTGCTTCAGCTGTAAAAGAGGTGTATATCTATTATCTACAGGATGTCACATAACCTTTACCTTCCCCTCTATAACCTAAAGTATCAATGATACCATAAATGTATTTTATACCAAATTAAAGTGCGTCAAAAACTGGATTTATTGGTACTAAATAGTAAAGGTTATGAAGGCCTTTTAATGTCGAACTTAAGAAATTTTCAGAAATTTTATGCATTATTGGTGTAGAAAATTAAGGTGTCAGTAATTCAAAAATGGAGTAAAACTTTTTTCTTTGAA
>CAJNOP010004163.1:0-11052 GCA_905250075.1 Rotaria sp. Silwood1 | reverse complement strand
CCATGTAAACTAATTTTTCTTCATATGAAGGATATCGATATGACTAAAAGTGATCAGCGAATAAAATGTGCCAAAAGTCATTGTGAGTTATTAAATGCATTTCAATGCACTATTATTCAAGCTGAATCTAATATTTTTTATTTCAAATGGGAGCCTAGGAACACTTTGTTCTTAAAGATCAAGTTAATCAACAACGTAGCAAAAGCAGGATTTGTAGCTACAAAAAGAAAAACATTAGACTTTTTCTATGTCAAAAACAATACAGTGTTACTTTCTATATCTACTAGAACTTTGTTCGTCATTGTGCACTTCAGATCATTTAGATCTTTCAGTATTGCTTGGCAGCCATTTTCTGACACATTTTGAAAAGAACCAATAACTGATGCATTTTCCCTCGGTAGGTCGCTCGTGCCTCTTCGAAAACCATTAAGGCCGTGAAAAGTGTGCGTTGGACTATTTAACAACAAATGTTATTATTAATATTGGCTTTCTTGCTCCTTTTTCTCGAGAATATATCAGGATGAGTATTTGTAAAGTCATGAAGATAGATTTGAATGATTTGAAGTTCCTAATAACGATTGAAATTCTAATAGATATCGAAAAAACGCTTCATATCGTTTTCCACATAGAGAAAGACCTAATTTTATTCTTTTTTGTATTCACAAATTCCACTTTTGCTACATTGTTGTTGAAACGGGTCTTTAATAATACAGACATGTTGGTCTCTTCTTTCAAATAAAATAAGTTTTGTGTTAAGCTTCATTGCTACAGGAGTTACATGTATTTTCAATAGTAACCTTTGGCACATTCTGTATGTTCGTTATGTGTTATAAACAGGGAGTTTTAATGCGGTCAGTTAAATTAGTTGATAACATATTCACACTAGCTACGTGAATATTAGTGATTATACTCATTTTTTTTCTTGTTCTTTTAAGAAAGACATGCTTCGACGCTATTTAGTAAAGGTTTTGTCTGCCAAAAGATTCATGTTCATCTATTACTTCAAAATTTTTTGTGAAACTGAAACAGAGATAAATGTTTGTGATCCGAAAGTCATAGAGGCACTACAAATATAGTGATACACATGGATTATCTAACATTTGACTGGGTGTACCATTCAAAAAACACGAGACAACCTTTGTTCAAAGAGTTCTCGCTAATAAGACGTAAACTTGCGATTATATCTTTAAAATATTTTTTAGTATTTGAGCCTCCCCAAGCCTAATGGCTCCGCCGCCTATGATTGCAAACGGTACATTTTCCATTTGTACTAAACGATTTGATAATTTCCAACGAAGAGATTTAATAAGAGGTACAAGATATGCTAAAGTTTTTCCATCACCTTTTCCAGAATAAGAAAGAAAAAGTTTATTTAAAATAATTGTAGATTATTTTTTCTTCTAACCAATTTCAGCTGCTACGATCATATGACGATCTGTTCATAATTCTGAAATAACATGTGATTGAGTTGAAGTCGGATTGTGAATATTTGTTTTTTTTTTAAGAATTTCTACGAGTTCTGGTTTACAATCAAGTTGTTCAAATATCTGTATAGTTGATTGAGTTCATGATGGATTTTTAAAATGATGATCAATAGTAAAAAAAAGTTACCTTTTGATAATCGATATTGCCAAGCACCGAAAGCAACATGTTTTTCAGTCATATATTAATATTAATGTCCTTTTCAAAAAGACAAAAAACAAAATAGAAGATTCTCTTCTATTAATCAAAACAAAAGTTAGTCTTCTAATTTTCAATGATATTAATAGTAACAACAAAACTTCTTTGATGAACTTGATTTTGTTACATATTGAAATTTGTCATAGAAGTTTGAAGTTCTGGTTAGCGATACATTCAATATCTTTCCTACAATGAATACTAGCTATAGTTCTGAACATAAACCTAATCTAGGTACAAAGCTTTTACATTCAATTAGTTGAACTCTCCATTATATATTAACCAAAGAAACAGATTTACGTATCTTGATTGTTATTTATTAGATGTCTATTTTCTCAATAACATGACGAATTTCATTTTCAACCTAATGTTCATCTAAATACATAAGACTTTGCCTACCTTTTCGCGGCACAGAATATGATAGATGCTGTTGATATAGAATCAAAGTTAGTATATAAACAACGTTCTTTTATACTGTATGAAATATTTTCTCGTTGCATTTCTTCAGTATTAGTGAAAAAGATGATGGTGAATGAGAGTTTTCACGATTTAATTCTATAAACATGGTGCTAATATATTATCTTACAAGAATCTATAGATTATAATTTACCTGGATAATGATTAAATTCAAAAAGTTTGCAGACAATTACTGGTGGTTGTGATCTATCCTACAAAAACAGTTTTTATAGAAGTGATATTTTTACAAGTAAACTTGTTCGAGATGGATCTTCTTCTTGTTTTTTTTTGTAGATTTTCTAAGTTCGTTGTTGTTCGATATTTTTAATCATTGAAATGTGGCACGGTTATTTGATTATGAGTTTCAATAAGATGCTATTTTATTATTTTAATAAAAAGAATTATTTATTTTTTTCGTTTTTTGTTTTATTCCAACTTACAATACGACATGATGTTAAATTGGTTAAAAATACTTGATTATGATTTTTTGTTAAAGCAGAAAATAATCGTCGATAACAGACAATCATCTTCAATGTAAAGAAATAAAAATTTTTCTTTTCATTTCGTTTTTATTTTAACAAAAACAAAAAAAAAAAGCACATATATATCAAATTAACAAAAACAATTCTAAATCATGTTTATGTAATTTTTCTTCAAGATTTTCAACAATACATAATTGTAATTCATTATATATTATTGGTATTAACTGACGATTATTACTCAAAGTATTTTTTACTTCAATATCTGTTATTATATTCATTTTAAGATTTTTTAAAATAAAATCATATGATTTTTCTTGTTCTAATTTTTCATTAAACCATATGATTTCTATATCATTCAATTGAATTTTATCATGATATTTAGCATGAAGATATTCATTTACCCATTGTTCGCTTGAAATATTTATTAGAAAATTTTCGTTAAATTTAAATGAGAAAAAAATATTTATCCCATCGATTAATTTTTTCCAAAGATTCTTGATTAGAACCAATTGTTGAATCTCGATTGTCAAATACTTGATGAGTTAGATCTTCGATATGTGTATGCTTAGTATGTTGTTCAATAGTTTCATAGAGTGCATCAGTTATTACTGACAAACTACCACCAGAACGTATGTTATCAAATCGAGAAAAGAAATCATCTATCAAAAAATTGATATATAATGCTGTTTGAAAAATAAAATAAAATATAGGAAGAAGAAACCATCCATAGAAGGTGTCTAGGCAAAGCGGGGAATCAAATACATCTGAACGTTCAGGTAGCCTTTGTAAATATTCGATGAACATAGGATGTTTTTGTGATAGGACCGGTGCCAATTTTTGAGAGAGAGAGAGATAGAGACGTCTTCGTTGCGCTTACTGGGAACTTTATAATATTTATGTTACAAAAATTTGTTTTTACTTTTTTTCTTACTGAACGTTGAGGAAAGGGTGAAAACCCTGAAATTCTGAACATTCTTTATCGATGGCTACAGCAATTACATGAATTTCATTACAAGTGAAAAGTCATACAAGGATAATTTCTCTTATGAACTATTCTATGAGCTTCTTAACAGCATATATTTTTAAAATTAACTCCTATAATAAACTTTTTACTATTTCATCTTCTTGAATAGTGTAGAAGCTTCAGATAGATCCTGTTTTAATTCTTGTAATTTCTTTTGTTTATAAACATGATACTGTTCTTGACTTTGAGCAACATTTTCAAGTAACATTCGAATTTTATTTTCATTTAAAAATGATTATTTTGAATAAAATTTTATTATTTTTTTTTCAAATAATTTTTATTTCTTAAATATAAATATTTGGTTCAATATATTTGATTTGTTTTGATGTTGATGGCATATACCATGGAATGTCATTTGAATCGTTAAGATCGAAATCAAAATTTTGATATTTAGCAAATATTTCAAGATTATTTTCTTCTTCATTATATAATAAATTCATAAAATTGCCAAGTAAATGTATTAAATCATTATTATGATTAAGTATAAATATACAAGCAAATGAATGAAATATATTACGATAATATTTTGATTGTTTTGACCATTTATAATAAATATTAAAAAAAAGATATGATTTTTATCATAATAAGATTTTTCTTCTTCAATTATACAAATAGATGAATTAGATTTTTAAATCGATAAATTAATTGGAGATAATCAACAATAATAAATTGAATACTCATAAGTAATGATGATATATTTATTGATTTTGTCCATTGATATGCATTAAAAAATTCTGTTCGAAATTTCATAAATAATTGTATATATGGAATAAGTGAAGAAAGTAAATTATGAATAAAAATTTTATTTGTTGGATTTTTTAATAATATGTTCAGTTGTAATTGATCATGAAAACTATTTTATATCACACATATTAAAAAAATATTACAACAAGAACAAATAAAACAAGAATAATAAGAAAAAAATAAATTATTTAAGAATGAATTAGATGTACCGTCTGATGATAATATATCAATCAATAGCATCGTTTTAATATGAGTAAATAATTCAGCAATATCATTATTATTAGATATCAATGGATTATCATCCAATGAAACTTAACGATGATTTCATGTAGAAAAATTGGTTTCTTAGATAGTTTATCCAAATTAAATTTCATAATAGATCATTTCAAACGCATTGATGTAAAACAAAAGAAAAACCATTATTTATTACTGGTCTACAAGATTCATTATTCGTTGATTGTATAAGAATCTATTCAAATTCATCAATTTTCTTTTATATGGATTTGCTTTACAATGACTGAATGATTTTCTAAGATGAGCATCTTCTCTATTAGATAGGAGATTTGTTTGCATTCTTCCTAGAACTCACAGATGTGTTAATAAATGTATGAGAATCTGAAATTTATGAATGCAAACTGTACAAAACTCTAAGTAACATTTGCATTGCTGGATGGAACGAGTTTCATCCAATGCTAGTGAAAGTACGAGGATACACTATGGAAAATCTTATTGGAGAGTTTCGGATGATTTAAATGATCAACAAATCATTAATTTTGTACTCATTTATTGTTAATCATCCGACAAAATCTATACGATTTTTTATGAAACAAGGTAGAGAGAGAAATTTGGATGCCTTCTTTACAAACTTGATAAACATTGTTGATGTATAATCAAAGATTATATCTCCATAACGTTTCGTTATAATATATGAAGTACTGGTTTATTGTATATCTAAAAGATTAAAAGGGTGTAGGTATCAAGAAAGAAAATAACCACAAACATTTACACCCTTTTTATTATAAAAACTTAGTTTTAATTTCTTAATTGAAATAAAAAGATAAATATAATTTATTTCTCAAATGTTTTTTTCGAAAATAATATATATTTTCGAAAATTTTTCATAATTTTATTCATATCGAAATTTTCAATGATTTCACTAAAATATGTTTTTCTATTAGGATCATCAATACGAATTTGAAGTATGTATATTAATAATGTTTGTAAATTTTTGAAATTTTTTCAATATATTCATAATAACATTGGAATGCCATTTAGGTGAACAATAATGAGTACAATCATACTTAAAATTAATGTGCATAACATTTAAAAAATAAATATAATTTGTTGTTGCTAATGGTTGAATAATACGATCATTATCTATATTTAATTGTTGAATACTTTTATTTAATATATCAGTTAAATGACTTTCTGTTTTAAGTAAATCTATCCAAGATAGAATTAAATGTTTCAAATTGGGTAATCTATCAATGAACTAATCTTTTTTCAATTTCCATCGAATCATTACTGTTTAGATGAACAGTTGTGATACTATCGAAACAAATTATTGGTCTTTCATTTAACTTTTGTTTTTTGTTTGAAAAATAAAAATAATATTTATTAAATTTAATCCTCATTAATTTAGGCATTTTTATTTTAAGTTCTTTTATAAAATTGAAATCATAAATCAATTTTGAAGATAAATCAAGATTTAACATCATTAAAATTATTATAAATTTCATAAAGATGATCAAAATGAAATGGTAATGTATAAAAATAATTTAAATGCATTCGAAATGATAAATTATAATCAAGATAATATTGATTTTTAAACTTTGATAGAATATGATTAGCATTATAAGAATTCGTATATAATTTAGCATAGAGATAAAATTTTTTAAGTTCTCTCATTGATTCTAACAATTGTTGAAATTTGATACTATTAAATGGAAATTCATCTTCAGTTTCAATATTCAAATCAACTAAATCAAATGATAAACAAATTAACGATGATGAAAACTGTTTTATACAATTGAATAATTGATTAAAATCAATTTAAAAAGGTCTTCGTCCATAAGATGGTGATAGATTTTGTATTAATTTTAAATAAAATTGTTTTAATTTTATATTTATATTGATAATTGAATTCTGATGTTGATAAGGTGATTCACATTGAATATTTAAATATTCTAAATTTGATGTATAAAAAAATCATTGAATATATATCTCGAAAATCAGTTAATATTAATGTTAAGGAATATGAAGCAATATATATTTGAAATGTATTTATATCTGTTTGTGCTAATGATGGTATTAATGATGAATATTGAAAAGTTTTTAAGGAATTTTTATAATTGAAAATGTTTTTAAAAATAATATTTTGTTTAATTATAAAATTCTCACTAACAGGATCAGGAAATATTTTCTTTTCTTTTATTATTAAACAATGTAAATATTTAAATATAACACATTCAATAATTGATATTAATTCTTCATCTGGAAAACCATGTGATGAACTTATTCATAATGGATTTTAATTTTGGAAATAATGACAATTGAAATGTTATATCAATTGTTGAAATATTTAATATTTCTATTTGTGAAGCTGTGTTTGAAAGAATATTTTTTCAAATACTTATATTTTTTGTTAGTAATTCGACATAGTTTAAATAACGTTTATTGTTTGATAATAAATTATTTAATCGTTGATTTAAATAAAAGAATGTATAAATAATATCATTATTTGATAGATAATCAAATATATGAAAAATAATTTCAGTAGGCAAATCATTTAACAATATTTTTGATTCAACAGGTATGTTTTAAATGAATATATTTCTTGTGTTAGTGTATTAAATGTGTTCTATTGATATAATAAAACGAAATTGGTATCTTGAATTTCTTCATATAAATATAATGATAATATAACATATTAATATATTGACATTCAGAAACAAAATTCTGATTGTCACAAATAATCGGATAATGAGTCTAGTGTTGAAAAATTTGCGTTTTAAAAAAATTTTTCAACACATTTGTACTGTAATTACATCTTTACAATGATTGGTGCGACTTGCAAGAATAAACAGATTTATTCGTATTTCCAAAGATGATATCACTCATCTTTCAACTTTTGACATTTTCCCATGTTTCTTTTTTCGTCAAAATTAATCAAGGCGGAATACAACAATCGATGACTTTGTAGGTATGAAAACTCATAATGGTACAAAGAATTTTCCTAATTTTTCTAAATGAGTATAAATTTTCAACACTTAAATAATTTGAAACATGCTATTTTTATATCAATAAAATTTTAAAGATGTCAAATATTTTTTTTTCGTCTTTTGCCTGTACATCAAACTCTCAATGTTTTGTTTATAAAAATTCAAAACTCAACATTGTTCAATGTATCGAATGGGATAATTATAGGTTACAGAAATGTAAAGAAAACTGAACACTGAGATCGCAAGGACTAAATGAATAATTTTGTACATGGTTGGACATTGGTCGTAATCACATAATTTTTTTGAAACTGTATGAAGCTTATATCATTAAAAATTTTGTACGATAGAATTCAATTGAAGTGCCTTCCTTGTCGCCTCTAAAAATTAGACTTTTTAGTTACAGAAAACATTTGATAGAAAGAAAAAAAAATGTGTAAAAGAATGTAGAAAAGTACATGTTTTCTTAATATTTAAAAATGAATGTCATGGATAAGAAGAGATACAAATATTTTATTTTCTTTTTATGACATACAAGAAAAGTTTTCCAAGTTTTTCTTTGTGTTCTTCTTATTCTATCTTTCATAGTTAAAGTAAATCCAAGATATGAAGAAAAATCCTATAAGAAGTAACAAATAGAAGTTTATTCTGAAAAAAAAATGACCAGATCAAATACAAAACATTATCATATACATGAAATAGATGAAGTTCTAAAATTTTTTTCTTAAAACATTTTTATTGTTAATAGTAAATATTTTAATTGTTGTTGAACTGTTATTCATAAAATATTTTCGTAACAACTTTTCAAGTTTTTTGTTATCATCTTTTTTGTATTTGTTTACAATGGTCCAAATTTTTATTAATTTTAAATTTGATGGAATAATAAATTTTTTTTCTTCAGCTGACGATGTCTATCATAGAAAAGAAAAATTTAATAAAATGAAATAATAAAAAATGAAAATAGTATCAAATGGGCAATAATATCTATAAGGAAGAAATCGATAAAATTTTAGTCAAATTGTACTAAAAAGATATTTTCCTTGTTAGACAATGCTTATCTTCTTGTAATTCTCTAGATCTTTCTAATCGCACTTAGTGTAAAATTTTTATTAGAAGGTATAAGAATATTTTCTGCGTACTTTACGTTTATAGTATTGATAATCATAGTCATCTAAATAAACTGAATTTATAATTAAATTCTTTAATTTTGGTAGACAAGGTAATAACTTTTCAGCCAATGAATAAAACGATGTTCTTGTTGTTGAAAAATCACGATCATTTTTAGGAATATCTAATGAAAGAAATTAGATATATGTATACAAAAATATACAATTTTGATAACTTACAACCAATAATAATTGTTTCTAAATTATTTAATGAGTTTTTTATTATCGACAATTCTTCAAAATTCAAATCGACATAATCTTTAGGTTCGTGGATACCATGTTCACATTCACACTCGTGTATTTCAAAATTCAAATTCAAATATTTTAATGATTTCATTTTTGGTGATATTAAATTATTACATAATTCTACAACGACAAATAAGATAGAAATTAAAATTTTATGTCTTTGAATTTAACAAATGTATTTTTCTTTCTTTTTAGTTTGAATATTAGATTTAGTCATGTTCTACTCAGCTTTCAATTACTGACATAGTTCCTTACCTTCTATTTCATAGTCTTCTCCACTGATATCTTCCATTAAACTTAATCGTTCTAATGTTTCATATAATTTTATCTTTTTGTCAAATATTATGTTATTTAATCTTGCAGGTGTTATATTATTTATTATTAATGATTTGAGTTTAGAAAATTTATCTTTAAATAAATCATCTTCGAAAAATATATTAAATTGATATTCATCATCAAGTCGAATTGATAATGGATAATTTTTACTTGTATTTGTTAACTGATTTAAATTAAAACAAAATGTTAAAAATTTTCCATTTGGAATTGAACCAAAATCAACATGAATTTGTGTATCATATAGAATTAATTTGTTGAAACGTTGATTTAAACAAAAAAATGTTTCATATAGTTGATAGAAATCAAAATAATTAAAACACAATAATATCAACTCATTTGGTAAATCTTCAAATTTTGTAGATGTAAAACTGCCAAAAAATGAGTTTAAATGAACAGGTAGGTAAGAAAACAATAATTACTGTTACTTACATTTTACTCTCTTGACTGGTTCTTGTTATTTTCTGACGTTTTCTGTTCGACATCAGAGTTCGATTTTTGTTGCTAGAATATATGCCGCATATGGCGACATTGACAGAAAAGAAATTCAATTAGTAAATATGATCAACCACTAAACTTGAGAAACAGTTAGATGGCGTAATTGGACAAGAGAGCAATTATGTTTTGTTGTTCTTTGTTCTTTGGAGTTCAGTTCAATAAAGTCCAATAGGTAAAAACTTGTGAAGTGCTAAATCACTTGACAGATGAAATTGCTTAAGTGTGTGTGATTTTCGATTCTCTTCACACCCATATGCACCCAAAAGTTCGGAATTTTCATACGAAAAAGTTCATGCTTTTCGTTAATATGGAAACATCAAAACCATTGCATTAGTTTAGTCATGTTGACATCACTTTCATTAAGTGATTTTGATTATTTTGCAAAATATAAGTCAGTAAATTAATATCCTTACTTTTATATTTGAAACATTCAATTTCAATCATGTGTTAAATGATTAACACATTCCAGGCAATGAGATCCACCGGTCGGTCTCACTATATTCAAGAAGTATCTTCTTAGGAAGACACTTAGTTTTCCCTTTTTCTCAGGCAAGAAGATATACCAAATGTGACATTTTCTATCTTCGCTTTTTGAATCTTTTATTTAGTGGGATAATGCTTCTCATTGAAACAATCAAGAGAATAAAATTTGTCACAAACAGCCCAAAAAGTCTTTATCTTCTTTGCCGTCGCCAAGCTTGGGTGTGGGCGTGGGGTGTGAGGTGTGGACCTTCGACTCACCCACACCCACATCCTACACCCCACACCCAAGACATGCAGTTTCTCCGTTTTTTTCGAACGGAAATATATGCAATTCTTCATAAGAATTTACCTATATGTACACCTCAGATTTTCATCATTTATCGAGACATATTAAGTCAACATACATTTTTTTGCACTAATTATTTGTCACATTGTCTTGGGACGAATTAGCTACTCAAAAGACTGATTCGGAATCCGCTTCAGTGAAGTGGTATCAATGCGGTGAAGTCGTTCCATTTATGAAAAAGAATCAATTGACTTGCTTGTTTATAAAAATATTTTTCAATATCGTTTTACGATGTCAATGCACTCAAAATGTTTGTTACGATGATTACATTTATTAATATAAAAATCGTATTGTAGTTTCGCGCCTCGTTAAAAACAAATTTTGCCTAATAATGGGTGTGGGTATGGGTGTGGGTGTGAGTGTGGATGTGGGTGTGGGT
>CAJNOP010004162.1:0-11053 GCA_905250075.1 Rotaria sp. Silwood1 | reverse complement strand
ACTCGACTTGATGGTCAACGTGCAAGACAAGCAGCTTCAAGAGCAGCTGAACATTCTGAAGACACACGCACTCGACTTGATGGTCAACGTGCAAGACAAGCAGCTTCAAGGGCAGCTGAGAATCCGATACAGAGACGGACTCGAAGTGAAGATCAGCGTAGACGACAAGCAGCCTCAAGGGCAGCGCAATGGACATTTATGGAAGGGGAAGCATTTCGGTATGGTCCAGCCAACAACTATGACAGCCATCCTCAACTTTATATTGGACAAATGAGCGATGTTTGTCCATACTGTAATGCCCTCAAGTGGCATGCAGAAACACGAGGTATGTGCTGTTCTGGTGGTAAAGTAAAGTTACCTGAACTTCAGCCTCCTCCTGAACCACTGAAATCATTAATGTCAGAAACAACGCCTGAATCGAAGCATTTCTTGGATAACATTAGAAAATATAATTCCTGCTTTCAAATGACATCTTTTGGCATGTCAGAGAAAATGTCTGACTCAGGCTTCATGCCTACTTTCAGAGTTCAGGGTCAAGTATATCATCGTGTAGGATCTCTGCTGCCGCCTTCGAATGAAGAACATAAATTTCTTCAAATTTACTTCATGGGCGACGATCGAAAAGAAGTACAACAACGTTGCAAAAACATGCCTGGCGTACGTCAAGACATTGTGGAGAAACTGCAGCGAATGGTTCATGAGCACCACATTTATGTTGATCTTTTCAAGACTGCCCTTCAAAGAATGCCTACAGATCAATACAAGGTGCTTATTCGAGCAGACATGAAACCTGCTGGAGAGCATGCACGTCGTTTCAATGAGCCAGTGACAAATGAGGTGGCGGTTGTCATCGCTGGCAACGACTTTGAGAAACGAGATATTGTCTTGGAGAAGAAAAATGGCCAGTTACAGAGAGTATCTGAGACACACAGATCGTATGATGCCTTGCAATATCCTCTCATCTTTTGGAAAGGTGAGGATGGCTACCATTTTCTTATCGAACAGACTGATCCAACTACTGGAATGGCTGTCACTGGCAAAAAAGTGTCGGCTATGAGTTTTTATGCTTACAGAATTATGGTACGAACTGGCGCTGTCAATCATATCTTACAGTGCCGACAACTTTTCCATCAGTATGTGGTTGACATGTACGCTAAGATCGAAAGTGAAAGATTATCGTTTCTACGTTATAATCAAAAAAAGCTTAGAGTGGATGAATACATTCACCTGAAAGATGCTATAGCCAATGATGGACGAGCTGACAATCTTGATCAATTAGTGATTCTACCAGCAACTTTCACTGGAAGCCCGCGGCACATGCATGAGTATACACAAGACGCTATGACTTATGTAAGAAACCACGGAAGACCCGACCTCTTTATAACATTCACCTGCAATCCTAAGTGGCGAGAAATTCAAGAAGAATTAATGGAAGGTCAAGCTCCCTCTGATCGTCATGACCTATTAGCAAGAGTATTCAGACAAAAGCTCATTAAATTGGTCAACATTATTACCAAAAGCCATGTATTTGGGCCAAAAAGATGCTGGATGTATTCTATTGAATGGCAAAAGAGAGGACTACCACATGCTCATATTTTGATATGGCTGAAGAACAAAATTAAAGCGGATCAAATAGATAGCGTGATCAGCGCAGAACTACCTGATCCTGAACGAGATCCTCGACTATTTGAAATAATTATCAAGACTATGATTCACGGTCCATGTGGAAGTATCAATTCAAACTCTCCGTGTATGGAAAACAAAAAGTGTACAAAAAGATGTCCAAAACAACTCTTGCATGATACAGAAACCGGTGACAATGGATATCCATCGTATAGAAGAAGAAGTTCAGAAGATGATGGTATCAAAGCCAAAATCAAAATGAGAATTAATAACTCCATTCAAGAAATTGAAATTGACAACAAGTGGGTTGTGCCATATTGTCCACTACTCTCTCGGATCTTTCAAGCCCACATTAATGTGGAATATTGCAACTCGGTAAAATCAATCAAATACATCTGCAAATATGTCAACAAGGGCAGTGATCAGGCAGTGTTCGGTTTGGGAAGAGATGGAACATCAGTTGATGAAATTAGTAACTACCAGTTAGGTAGATACATTAGTAGCAATGAGGCAGTCTGGAGAATCTTAGATTTTCCGATTCACGAACGATATCCAACTGTTGTTCATTTGGCTGTTCATTTGGAAAATGGTCAACGTATTTATTTCACCGAAGATAATGTTCATGAGAAAGTTAATGAACCACCAAGAACAACACTAACAGCATTTTTCTTACTCTGCCAGAAAGACGACTTTGCCAAAACGCTGTTGTACTGTGATGTTCCAAAATACTACACATGGAACGCGTCTGAAAAAGTGTTTAAGCGGCGCGTTCAAGGAACTGCTGTGCTTGGTCATCCAGACATTAGAGAAGGAGATGCATTAGGTCGTGTTTACACTGTGCATCCTAATAATTTCGAATGCTTCTTCCTACGACTCTTACTTCATGTGGTCAGAGGCCCTACTTCATTTGAAGCTCTTCGAACTGTAAACGGTCAGATCTGTGCAACATTTCGTGAAGCATGTCAATTACAGGGATTACTGGAAGATGATCAGCAATGGGATGCCACTATGTCCGAAGCAGCTGCAGCTCAATCACCAGCAAGATTGAGAAATCTATTTGCTCTTATACTAGCTGTTTGTGGACCATCGAATCCAAAACAATTATGGGAGTCGTACAAAGAAAGCTTGACTGAAGACATTCTGAGAAATGCTCGCAGACAAAATCCTGGAATGAATTTGGATTATACACCAGATATGTTTAATCAAGCACTGATTATTATTGAAAATAAAGTTTTAGAGATGGGTGGCAAAGAACTTGAGAAATTAGAGCTTCCAACTCCTCAACGAAATTCGGGTGATCGATTAAACAGTGCAATGCTCAGAGAAACAAGTTATGATGTGAAAGAGTTGGATGCTTATATAACAGCAAATGAGCCACTGTTAGTGCCGGATCAGAGAGCTGCATACAATGCGATTTTGAATCAGATCGAGAAGAAAGCTGGTGGAATAATCTTCCTTGATGCACCTGGTGGAACAGGAAAGACATTTGTCATTAATTTGTTATTGGCTAAAATCCGGCATCAGTCAAAGATTGCGATTGCGGTCGCCTCTTCCGGTATCGCTGCTACGCTGCTTCAAGGTGGCCGTACTGCGCACTCGACATTAAAGTTACCTCTTAAGTTTTTGGAAAATCAAACTCATGTCTGTAGTATTACCAAAGGAACTAGCGAAGCAAAGGTTCTGCAAGAATGTGAACTTATTGTATGGGACGAGTGCACAATGGCTCATAGGTATGCATTAGAAGCTTTGAACCATACTTTACAGGATCTTCGTAACAATGGAAAGAATATGGGTGGAGTAGTTGTACTTATTGCTGGCGATTTTAGACAAACATTACCAGTTATTCCAAAGGGTACTATGGCTGATGAGCTAAAAGCTTGCTTGAAATCTTCGTATCTTTGGAGACATGTTGTACCATTTAAACTCAGTACTAACATGAGAGTGCACTTACAAGGTGACGTATCTGCCGGCCGTTTCGCTGAACAACTTCTCGCAATTGGAAATGGCGAAATACCTGCTGACCCAGTCAGTGGACTTATCAATATTTCAGACAACTTTTGCAATATCGTTGAATCAGTCGAAGAACTCAAGAATAAAGTGTTTCCAAACATTCAAACTCACTACAAGGATCACAAATGGTTATGTGAACGTGCTATTCTGGCTCCGAAAAACGTCAATGTAAATGCTATCAATCTACAAATACAGCAACAACTTCCTGGTGAAGCTATATCTTACAAATCAATTGATACAGTTAAAGATATCGACATGGTAGTTCAGTATCCAACTGAGTTTCTCAATTCACTCGAACCTTCTGGAATACCACCACATAACTTGCGTCTGAAAATTGGATCATCTATTATGCTCCTAAGAAATCTGGATGCACCAAGATTATGTAATGGTACAAGGCTATGTGTCAAAACTCTAATGCCTCATGTAATCGAAGCAACGATCATGACAGGTTGTGCAAAAGGTGAAGATGTATTCATACCAAAAATACCTTTGCTCCCTTCTGATATACCATTCGAATTTACACGACTTCAGTTTCCAGTACGGCTTGCCTTCGCAATGTCTATTAATAAGGCTCAAGGGCAATCACTTAAAGTTGCTGGTGTCAATTTAGAAACTTCTTGCTTTTCTCATGGTCAACTTTATGTGGCATGCTCGAGAGTAGGAACCGGAAAGAATTTGTATGTTTTTGCTCCAGATGGAAAAACGAAGAACGTCGTGTACAAAACAGCTTTACAATGAAAAATTCTATTTTGATTTTTTTGCTTGGAAGAAGTTCATCAATAAAAATATAAAAAAGAAAAAAAGTCTATAACGGCTCTAATATGTTAAATATTAAAATTAAAAAAGAAAAGATTCGAGTGTAGCTTATGATATTGCAGATGAATAACTGTTGAGGACTGTGGCAACATCGTATTATCATCCGTGAGATATATGCTATCGTATCATCTCTATACATCGGGTATCTCCGCTAGTAAATAAATAAATAAATAAAATTTTATTTCATAATCAATCAATTCTCATAAATGCATCAATATTAATAAATAAATAAATATAATTTCAATTCATAATCAATAAATCCATTAAATGCATCAATTTAAATAAATAAATAAAATTTCATTGCATAATCAATAAATTCATTCAATGCATCAATATTAATAAATAAATAAATAAATATAATTTCATTTCATAATCAATCAATTCTCACAAATGCATCAATATAAATAAATAAATAAATAAAATTTCAATTCATAATCAATAAATTCTCATAAATGCATCAACTTAGATAAATAAATAATTATAATTTTATTTCATAATCAATAAATTCGACAAATGCATCAATTTAAATAAATAAATTTAATTTTAACCCATAACCAATAAAGTGACATAAACGAATCAAATCAAATAAATAAACAATTTTGGTTTTAATTAATAAACAATAAATTTATATAGCTACATCAATTGAAATAAATAAATAATTTTAATTTTAATACGTAACCAATAAATCCACTAAATACACCAATTGATATAAATAAATAAGTAAATTAATAATTTGAATCTTAATGTATAAACAATCAATTGACTAAATGATCGGTCGAAATAAATAAATAATTTTGATTTTAATTCATAAACTAATAAATCCACTAAATACATCAAATTATGTAAAAAAAAATCTTTTATTAAATGAATGTTTATTGTGTCTGGCTTAATCGTTGTTGTTGTCTAAAATAAAAATAAATAACTGATTTAAAGTAAAAAAATGCTTACTTTATTTGGATCTACTGTGGTTATCATCTAAAATAAAAATAATGGATAATTTAAATTAAATCAATACTTGCTTTGATTGAACCAATTGTTCATATGATCTAAAATAAAATAAAAGATAATTCAATTAAAATAAATACTATAAATCAACGCTATTATATAAGCTTACCTTCAGTTTGAATTGTAAAACTTTCAAATGTTTTACTGTTATCCCTATTCAAATAATTTGAACTATTGCTGGATGTTAATTCTTGCTCTTGAACAATTGCTTTTGACGTAAAAAATGCACTATTATTTACATCTTGTAAATATTCACCGTGTAAATATGGATCATAATTTGTGATAATGGAACTACCTGTTCCATTTGTATTATTGTACAAAGTACTAATTGAATCATTCCATTTAAATTCATCATTTTCTTCTTCAACTGTGAAATGGTTAGCTGTTGTAGTGAAACTTTCAACAATATTCTTTGCTAAATCAGTATGATATTTGTAATTTTTACGTTGTAAATCTAATCTTTTCTTCTTTCTCTGACGACCTATCTCTATCAAATCATTGATTCTCTTTTGTTGATTCATTTTAATAAAAATTTACTAATCACATCTACACCTGACAAGAAAATCAAAGTAATAAAGACAAGATAGACTTATTTAACAATGATGTGCGCAATTTACTTTCGTACATCATAGAATAGATAAAATAGACTAAAAACACCGACGAGAAGATTCTTCGTCATTTTATAAGAAGACGTCGGTGAATGTGTCGGATATTAGGAAGAGAAAAAATAAGATAAAGTAAGAATCGATTCCTTATTGTTTCTGATGATATACGTACAATGTCTTTATCTGTTCTCCTATCTTTTATGTACTTGGAGTGCAAAAATAACTTATTCGACATTACTATCTAAAACAACAATAAATTTGATTGGTCAAACTGATTTAACAAGTGGTGTAACTTTTTACCAGATAGACACTAATATATAGAAGATGTATTTTCAAAACTAAAGGATGCATCATTTAAATTAGAACGTATTTAATCGCTTAAGAATTTATTTAAATACATGAAACTATCGTTATAAAAATTATTTACACAAGACAAACTTATTATTATGATCTTATACGATCGTATAAGATCTGATCATCAGATTTTATAAAAAATCTTACTGTAAGATTCTTACAAAATCTGATGATCAGATCTTATGCGATCGTACAAGGTCTCATACGATCTGATCATCAGATTTCGTAAGAATCTTACAGTAAGATTTTTGTACGATTCTGTAAGATCATACAGTATGAATCTTACGATATCCGATGGTCCGTAAGATCTTATACGATCATCATAAGATTTTTTCACCTGGGTGTGATTGAATGAAAAAATCCATTGAAATCTATTCTATTCTCTTCGCGTGCGCGACCAGGAACCATCCTGGTGGAGCCGTGGCGAGCGTAATGCTCTTGCACGCGCGGGAAGACCCACATCATCCACATGCACCCATCCGATGTCATATGTCAGTCAGTCTGGAGGCCCGATAGTGTGCCACGGACACCAAGACAGTTCCTGGTCAGGCTTTCAGGGACTACCTGGAAGTCCTTCTTATAAAGCGAAACCCTAAACTCAACGTACCTCACTCATCCTAACTATTCTCATCTCAACAAAGAAAAGAAAAAGAAAAAAAAATTAACTCACCCGTTGATGTTGAATGATGACGTCTTTAGCAGGAAAATAAAAACATGAATATAAAAGATCACAAGAGAACTTACCACCCTCTGTATGATCCAATAAAGAAAAAAAAATAAAAACTGATACCTACATTTTATTATTGTGTTGTATTGATTTGAATTGTATAATTTTGTATCATTGAAGCCAATCTAAAATATAAAAAGAAAAGATTATTATTTGATTCAATAAATTGAATGATTTTACACAGAAAATCATTCATATTTATATGTTAAAAATCGATAATTTTTGTGTTTTTTTTCTCGTCAGAGAGTGATGAAAAGAAGATAATAATTAAGCTATCAACAAACATACACACGTACATTGAGATAAATTCAATCACAAATATCTCAATGTATGTGTATGGATAATGCTTAATTGATAGAGTAAGTGGGGGTAAATGTAGAAAAAAATCAGACGGGTTCAGTATATTAGCTATAACTTTTTTATTTTTCATTATTTCAAAAAATTTTCTTCACTAGTCATCTAGCTAACACTTTTCTCTATCGATTGGTGAAATCCATTTTTCAAAATCTTGTGAGCAGAGCTATCTACGAGGTGTTTTCTGGCTGCGAATTTTCGATTATACATTTACCCCGTCGGGGGTAAATGTATAATCACGTTGACGTCAGTGGGGTAAATGTATAATTCCAGCTATTTTTGCTGGTGTCAGTAAAACTAAACTTTTGAGCGATTGGTACTTTATTTTTTTCTGATTTTTTCACCAATCGATAGTTCAAATTCTTTTCTATCGATCTATATTAATCTTAAAATTATAAGTCCTAAATTCAATGTTTTATAGAGCTTAGAAACAGAGCACTAAACAAAAAATTTTTATACAATTATCCCACATGGGGTAATTGTATAATCATCATTGCGCTTGTGGGGTAAATGTATAAACCCAGCTATTTTTGCTGGTATCAGTAAAACTAACTTTTTTTAAAGATAAAAAAAGATTTCAATGATATTTTTTTACAGAAATGTTCCTCATGAAAAACTACACAGGACCATATCATTTTTTTACTCATTTCTCTACTAATTCCTGAATGTAATAGGGATAGTACTCATAAAAATGGTAAAACAATGGAAAAACCATTTTTTCATCAAGAATATTTTTCAAAAATAATTCCATATTCGGAATCAGCATTAAATTCTGAGTAAAATGGTGTATTTGTTTCCTTCGAAAAACGACTTTTATTTTTTATCGAGTTTTTTGGCACCTGGGGGGGACCTCAGGGTCCCGTGAAAAAAAAAATTTTCTTCAACTTTAGCCAATATTAGTAAATTTACCATCATTTTACTCAGAATTCAATGCTGATTCCGAATATCATAACCATACCACTTCAAAAGTTACTACGATAATGGAAATATTGAAAATATCAAATACTCATAAACCAACTTACCTATAATTTCGAGGTTTTATTAGTGAAAACTAATTTATGAACCAAAAAGGATATGATATTCAGAATCAGCATTGAATTCTGAGTAAAATGATGGTAAATTTGCTAAAGTTGAATTAGTTTTCACTAATAAAACCTCGAAATTATCGCGGAGTTGGTTTATTAGTATTTGATATTTTCAATATTTCCATTATCGTAGTAATTTTTTAAGTGGTACGGTTATGATATTCGGAATCAGCGTTAAATTCTGAGTAAAATGATGGTAAATTTACTAAAGTTGAGTAAAGCTGAAAAAAAACTTTTTTTCACTCGACCCTGAGGTCTCCTACAGGTGCCAAAAAAATCGATAAAAAATATAAGTCGTTTTTCGATGGAAACAAATACATCATTTTATTCAGAATTTAATGCTGATTCCGAATATCGAATTATTTTTGAAAAATATTCTTGATAAAAAAATGACTTTTCCATTGTTTTACCGTTTTCATAAATACTATCTCTATCATATTGAAAAATTAGTAGAGAAATGACTTAAAAAATGGTTTGGTCCTGTGTAGTTTTTTATGAAGAACATTTCTGTAAAAAAAATATCATTGAAATCTTTTTTTATTTTGAAAAAAATTCAGTTTTACTGATACCAGCAAAAATAGCTGGGCTTATACATTCGCCCCTATTTATGTCTATGTGATTATACATTTACCCCATACACGATGAATTTTTTTATTTTTTTTCGGACAGTGCTCTCGGGAAACAGCTTCGTGATCGAGTTGATTTACTATCATTAAGTAAGAATAGTATAGACTTATAGAGAAATGATTGCGCTACAAGCTGATGTAAAAACAATCTTTAGTAAATGTAAGCATCGATTATAAATTTTGATTTTACTGTGCAAGCCAAAATTAATAGACATTATACATTCGCCCCAATAGATGATGACGGATTATACAATAGCCCCACAATGAGGTAAATGTATAACGGCTTAGTAGGTCTCACTAAAATACGTGTAGATTTGGTGTTCGACAAGATTTCAAAAATCGGAAAACAGCAAACGAAAGAAAAATGTTTGTGCTACATTACTTGTGAAGAAAATTTTTTTCTATTATCTATAGCAAAAGAGATATGAAGTGTAAAAGTGAAAAATGAAAAAAAATCTATACATTTACCCCAGTTGGCTCTATCTCAATGTATGTGTATGGATAATGCTTAATTGACGTACACACTCATTATGTCATATTATCATTGATCATCAATGACAACATGAAGCATAACTTACGGACGAGAGAAGAAAAGAAAAAAACATTATTGTCTAGGCCTGTTTTTCATTCTTGTCTGTGTCATGTTCGTTTGTGAGCACACGAAGCAGACGAACACACAGTATTCAAGTATGTGTTCATCATTGAATTCTTTTCTCTTTGTTCGATAGATCAGCAGCAACATGGAAAAATTTTTATCATATATTCGCAATTTTTAATATGTAAAATATGAATTTATTGTAATTATTGCAACTTGTCAACCTGAAGGGCGTCATTTGTCTGATTTGAATGCTATATGGGTTGCTCGAAATCAATTTATTTTTCTTGATAAAAAAATTATATTGTAAGTTTAAATTTGTTTCTTTTTTTAAATTTTTTCATTAATTTTTTAGGTTGGTACACGTCTTTTATTAATTCGTGAAAATTATGATATTATTTTATATGATGCTCAACAAAAGCGCTCATTAACAAGTATAAGAAAAAGCAATATGGTCAAATGATAAAGTATGCCCTTATTAATGGTGATCATGGAGTTATTTGTACAGTTGATTTACCTATTTATAGAACAAAAGTTAATGAAAATATTGTTTTTTTGTTTTCATACAGAAGTTCGACCAAAATTAGATGGTAAAGATTGTTGGGAAAAATTAACTTTTATTTATTTACAAGATCAGATTCCAATGCTATTAGGAGATGTTGAAGAATGCATTAAACTTCTTAGACAATGAAATCGAAGTAAGATTTTAGATTGTTCTTTTCTTTTTTCTAAGAGAAAATTATTAAATTTGTTGCGCTTCTTGTACACTGGAATCACTTGATGCAAAAGTAATTTATTATTGACAACAAAAAAAATTCTCATCTTAATACTTCTTCTGAAGGTCTTTAGAAAAAAAAACAAAACAATATAGAAAATTTTATAGTTTTCTAATATTTTCAGCTAAAAGTCCTGAAATCTAGTTATAAATTTTCGTGCCAATATATCAATTCTTTTGAGATTCTAAATAATATCTAAGAATGTTTAATTATGTCTAGTATATCCTTTATCTAAAGATTTTCGCGTACTATTGGATAGAGAAGTTTATGATAATTATCGATGTTGCTTTTGATATTGACAGATAAGATTTTTTTGAAAATAGATTACAAGAAATTACCATGTCATAGTTAATTTAGTGTTCCTGCTTTGATTGATATCCATTTGAATGTAGATTTTAAAAAAGTAAGAAGACTTCTCATATTCTATGTCAAAAAAGAAATAGGTCGGTAGACTGAGATTTCAACAAAGATGTTATT
>CAJNOP010004161.1:0-11054 GCA_905250075.1 Rotaria sp. Silwood1 | reverse complement strand
CACCCACCCACATCCACACACCCACACCCACACCGACACCCACACCCACATCCTCATGGGACTCGAACCCATACCTTTTGCTATCCGGGCAGTTGTCCTAAGCCAATTAGACTAGAAGGCGCATCTTAATCATCGTTTAGCGTCCAAGTGATCCATCATGGACGCTAACATTTTCAATGCTTCTATCTAACTCATGTGTTGATTCCAGAGCATTATTCTTCAATACTACATCATTTCGTTGATATCGATGGGGAGCCGTCCTAACGTATCCATATCTAATGTTTCACTGCAACTAAATGAATAGGGCAAGAAAACGTACCAAACGGGCGACTCAATTTCTGGTATGATCGAGTTTTTCAATAGTGCTCCCACCGAATTGAAATTCAATAGGATGAAAGGTATTTTCGTTGGTCATTGTGTTTATTTCACTTTTCATTCCAGTAGTCAGGTGACACAAATAATAACGCATATGGAACCATTTTTCGTCGTATCAATCATTTCATGTCTGCTCTGTGAGCAGGACCAACATGCCCTTACGCCTGGCAAACACGATTGGCCGTTTAGTTTCTCTCTGCCCCATTAGCTTCCATCTTCAGTTGCACAAATCCGTCACGAATCTCAATATATTCAATACTTCATTTATTTTGAACTCATCCGGTCCGAAGGAGGCCGAAAGAATATTAAAAAAACTTTCATCATTCCTGTTCAACATTCCTTGAAAATTGTGAATGGGACTCGAGTCGAAGATCAAAAAGAAAATCGAAACGGTGTTCGTCTACGCTGTTATCTCGAAAATAGTCTCGTCGTTGCTGGAACTACGTTGACAGTTGAATTCGAAATTAACAATCCAGATCGAGCCACGATACGTCGAATATCGGGTAAACTCATTCAAAATCAACAATTCTCTTTTGCTCAGAAGGAACAGTTTATCATAACCTAGCAGAAAATCACGGATACCCAAAGACTTAAAAGCAATCACGTGAACGATAGAATGCTATTTTCTTTGCCAAATACGCTTCCGGCTACTTACTCATATCATCCTCCCTTCTGGTCTACTGGACAACAAATCCTTATAGATTATCAGGTTCAAATTAAACTTCACCTCTCTGGATTTCATACGAATATTCAAATCGAACTTCTAGTAGTCATAATAAGTAAAACTGAGACAACGACTGATGCTCCACTTAGCTATGAGTCTATTGTGTTAACTCCAGAGTGAAGCTTAATTACAACTTTGATTAGGGTTGTATAGGATGCAGGTGAGTAGGAGTGGGAGTGGATCACTTGAAATTGTTTACATTTACGCTCAAATCCATAGCCATACTTACACTCACACCCACGGCAAGGTTGGTAATCAAACCTTTATTTTCAAGAAATTTTATTCAAGATTTTTTCTTTTAAACAGTTCAAGTTCAGCGAATTCTTCTTTCGTTTTTCATTTGTATTATTGATACTTCATTAGTTGAATTGTAATCACGACTAATAAAGAAAAAACTGCTGCTGAAGCTTATTATTATTGATGGTTCATATAATGTCTTGACTATGTCATGGAAGATCGTGCGTATAATTTAAGAAATAGTTCATCACAGAACTATCCTAGCGTGTCTGTGAGCTGCAGATGAAAAAATTATAAAAAAAATTGTTTTTCGGTTTATCTATCTCAAACGAAGGTCATACTCTAATTATATTCAAATACAAAATATTAGATGGTTAGGACACGTAGAATATCTTAGGCCGAGATTCGAATATTTTGAGGGCTGATTCGCCTAGAGAACTGCTCCAACAAAGCTATTTACTGCATTAAGCACAACTTGATGAGATGCATCGAATGGTGAAAACCACTTCTCGAATTATATTATAACAACCGAGATATAACAAAATGACTACTTTTTCTTCCATTGCAACAAATTCTAAGAAATGTAATTCTTGGAGTGAGAATGAGTGTGGATGAGTGTGTGGATGAAAATAAGACTATCACCCACATCTATACTCACCTCCCACACCAACACATTCATAAACATGCCCACACCCTGGAACCTTTTATTATTTGAGGTCAGTGCTGAAAAAGTAGTTTATTAAACAAGGTCCGTATCATTGTCAATCATCTATTGCATTTTTTTTGCTTTTTCAACGTACACAGAAAAATTAGTTAACATCGAACGAGTCAAGAAAAACAAGGCGGCATATGCACCACATTTTTTCATCGTTTGCCCTCGTGCAGAGAAAGTCAGATTGATTCGAGGAGTGTTTAAGAAAAAAAGTGTTATTGAATGAAAGGAAAAAATACGCTTGTTTTGTTCGAGCATGTTGTAGTAAAAGAAAAAATAAAATTATTTTTTTGTTGAAAAAAGATTGAGGTTGTTTTTATGAGTTCTTTGAGAAAAGCAAAAAAATAGAATCAGAGAACTTCTGAAGTATGAAAAAGGAGAAGACTAATGAAGTGAATGATTGATAGCTATCTTATTTTGATGAATGAAATAAATAAATTTTTTTTGATTTATTTTATCCTACTCTAGAATAATCTTAAGTGATACATTTAGAATTTTTCTTGTGATCATATGCCTAACGAGTGGATAGAATTGCGTAGAAGTCATGCGTACTCGATGTTTTCTATTAAAATAACATAGTCGATTTATTTTTCTGTTGACGCATTGAATAATCACGTTTGCTCTGACTCAAGTAATGATTTAGAAACAATAAGCAACGCCGGTATCGACTTTCTCTCTTCTTCGAAAATAACTATAAATTTATTTGAATGGAAAGAAACAGAACCGTTAGTTGTTCTTGATGTTATTAATTGCAAAAAAAATTATTTTTGAAGCAAGCGAATAAAAAAAGTACGTTTATAGAAGGAAAAAAGAAATCATGGTAGGCTTCATTGTCATGTTAGCTTTTTTTTCTACTCTTAATATTATTCAGTATTCGTTTAACTTCCACTCGAGTTTATTTCATGCAGAGTCCTATCTGATCCTGGTGAAGCATTGTTGATCGTAAACGGTCGTATACCAGTCATTTACGGCTACTTAGGACAACAGTTTAGGGGGACTGTCTACTGTCACAGTAACCAATGACCGTGAAACACCACCGTTAACGACTCCCGTGAATATGAAGGTGCCGTGAACGTCCGTCGTATAGCAACGTTTACGATCATATACCACGACTCCACATGATAATGGAAACGATCATAGCTTTTCACCGTAGTTGGCTGTATACGGTCGTTTTCACCTTCATAAATGATCATCGTTATTGTTGACCTACCAGCCGAATACTATCACAAACCTAAACCGTTTACTGACGTTGATCAATGTTGACATCAACAAACAATCATGATGGATCAACTGAGCATTCACTAAGAAAAAAGCAATAGTAGTGTAAAGCATCATTCTCTTCCCATGTTCTCTGTCAGTTCGAAGAAATCCGAAAAAAATATTCAGGAAATTTTGCGCCATTCGTTTCTTCGATATTTCTCGGCATTTCCAGCAGGGAATCCCAATAAGTAACAATTTCTTAATGCACTCTATCGGACGAGGCTATAAGAGATGAGTTCCGATGCATTTCAGTGGAGCCAGTTAATCGTAATTTTTTTCCACCAAAAAATCCGAAAATAGAACTTTTTCGATGGGAAAAAATCCGAAAATTGGATGTTTTCTTGTTTGCTAAGAGTTCTTCAGGATTTTTATGATTTATCGAAGGAGACTCCAATATGTAGAGGTTTCTCGTTGCACTTTATCTGGTGGAAATATCAGAGTTGATTTCTGATGAGTGTTAGAAAATGGATTTTCTAGTGACTTTTACGCGCAAAAAATCCGAATATTGGATATTTTTGTTTTTCTGAGATTTTTTTCAAGATGTTTCATGATTTATCAAGGGAGATCTCGTTATTTAGAGCTTTCTCGTAGCGTCCTATATTATGACAACATCCGAAATGATTTCTAATGGTTTGGAGAAGGGTGATGACCCGATGATTTTTTTAGGTTGGATAGCGCCGTGTACGATCGTATCGAGTCGTCGTAATGCTTCATCAGGGCAAGGCAAAATTTTTCTAGTCTAGAATGTTTCTTCGCTGTAAAAGATTTAGACATGTAAGCGATACACAAATCAAACCAAATTTGAGTTCAAATTTGAAATTTTTTTCAAGAAAAAATCAGTTTTCCGATACATTTATGACTTTACTTGGTTCAACAATGATAACATATTTTCAACATCAATGAATCATTACAATTAAAACAAATAATATTTTGTGTCTTTTTTAGACAAATACATAAGTATCTACCAATAAGTTGACAGAAATGAGTAATCAAACATCAGCACGCATTGATCCTTCGGCAAACGTTGAATGGACATGGTTATCAGACTCGGATCCATCGTTGGCATCTCAGTCAATCAAATGGAGTCGTTACTCGGATGTGGAAAATCGGATTATTGAAGATGCATTCAAAGCTGGACTACCAATCGCTACATTAGACGAGATCTACATTGATTTCGAAAATAACATTCAAGTATCCAATAATGATATTAACGACCAAAGACCTATTCAACGACAAGTACGGCATAGAATGAATACACACTTACGAGAAGAACGTTTCATGATAAGTCCTATTCCAGCGAAAAATCCTTTTAGTGGCCTACGTGGTTGGACTTCTAATTTCATAATGCACACAAAAAAAGAGTTAAAACTTAAAAAAGAAGAATCACCATCACATAATCCACGAATCATTCCAATGCTGGTTGAAAAAGCTGCTCAAGGTATTATTGAAGAAGGTAAAAATATAGGAAAAACACGTGAAGCTGAATGGATGGCTAATCAATTGATGCAAGAGAAAAACAATGGAGTGAAGGAAGTATGGAGATGTTGTGCTCGTCTCTACACAATGGAAAGTTTTCTCTACAAGAAAATCAATGAGACTATGAGATTAGTAGGAAGTAAAGAACATGAAAATGTATGGCGAAGTAAAACTCGTACATTTGGACCGTTCTGCTTACTATTATGGGATGATCCGTACAATCATCTACCACTTACTGGAGGAAAAATGTTATATCGAGGAGCTAATTTATCCGATGATTTGATTGCTCAGTATACTAAACTTTCTCGTAGTTCCGATCAACGAGGTTCATTTCAAGCGTTCACTTCGTCTAGTCGAAGTCGAGCTAAAGCTGAACAATTCGGTAATGTTTTGTTCGTCATGCAAGTAAATTATGCTTATACAACAGATCTAAGTCCATTATCTGAATATCCAGATGAAGAAGAAGAACTTATTCATCCCGGTGTGTGTTTTACTATTAATGGTACTCGTTACGATCCATCCAAGAATAAACATGAAATCTATCTGACTCTTACACACAATGTCGATGGTATGTTTTTAAATTTGTCTTTCTATCATATTTATAGTCCCTCTTTATTGACCTATTTTATTTCTGTTGATAAGCATAATTTTTTTTGTCGAAGTTAAGAAGATTCGTCATGATGTTACTATTATTGACCATGGAACAAGAGATGCTTGATATTGGAAAATTTACAATGATAAATAGACCTTCAAAAGTTGAGGCTTCTGGTTTTTTTATCTTTCGTTCTTCTTCTCATACTGTAACTTAATAGCACCTTTTTTAACATTACCAGTTTTTTTTTTATCCTATTTTACATGTAGCATATGACGTATTTTTAGCCATTTCATTACCAAATACATGTTTGTCTCTGAAAAGGAAATCATGTCAAAATTATTTTCATATTCATGTCCAGAATAGACTCTTCAAATTAAGCAGTTATTATAAATATCGCTTGAACTAACTGATTCGTAAGTTTTTGAAAAAAAATAAAAAGGAATATTTTGATCAAGTTGTAGTAAGATAATAGTCATCAGATAGGAAATGGAAGAATTCTAAAGCTACAATTATCATGTTGTTTTGCCTCAAATCGTAGAAATGGGTATTTTAAATCTATCTCTTGTTGAATATGTCGAATTAATAAAAATTATTATCGCGATGGAGAAGGGTAGTTGTTGAATCAATTGATTGAATAAAAAAAAACGCCGAGAAAGATCAGCTAAAATACCTTTTTTATTTTGAAGAAACGATATAAAAAAAAAGATGTTTTATTTAACTACTATCTTAATTTATCGAATTAATATGTTATATGGTTCATAATTGGAATTCATCACATCGGAAGTCATAGAGATCGATCAATGTACGACAACTATGCAACGTTGTTTAGAGAATTGTTGACAGATCGGTGTCTAAGATACACAAACGAAAGTCCAAGCTTTATGGTATCGATTTCTCTTATAAAAACATTTCATAATAATGCCAATATCGTCTTGCATGATAAACTTGATTGATATCTTTGGCTGAATATCACAAGATCTTGTATAGTTCATTTATTCTGATGATTTTCATCGGTATTTGCAAGTGGGTAGACAATAATAGGCGAGAGACAATATTCAAGTTGTCGTGTACAAATACTTATAAGCCAAAAAGTTCTGAATCTTGAAATAACTTTGAAAACTTAATACTTATTTTCATAATTCTAGATAAAGATAAAAAAAAGATATTTGTTTGTTTAGATGACCATGCTAATCCGGCTGTTCGTCTTTATAATGGTGTCTGTCGTGCTAGTAGTGCAGTTTTACTTCCGATTATGGATGCTTTCAACGCTGCACGCCCTGGTCCTAGTGCCGGAGGAGATCATCGTCTTAGTCGTATGACTAATGGTGGTTATTATCGGGATCGTAATGGTACTCTTTGTGAAGATCCTACTGGTACCCTTGCTGATGATTGTTATCATCGTGCTTGTAATCAACCTCGTTACGATCTTGATTAGATTCATCAATGTTCTATTTTTATAGAAATTAAGGAAAACAGTATCAATGCGATCCCAAATATTAGTTATATCAATTTGTCATTTCGTTTTCTTCAATGCTTTTCATCCACGAATACTTCATATATGTTCTTCTTTTTTCATATTTCCATCAAAAACTCTTTTTACTTTGATACTCTATTCTGGACACTTTACACGTATATTTCTCTTTTAACCTCGTTTTACTGTTTGTCTGCACAATTAATTCTTTGGTTGGATTGTTTCTCATCCTTCTCTTTGGTATACCTATAGGTGTAGACGTATAGTTTATTTCCTCAACTCATACCTACACTCAAACTAGAGACCTGTAGAGTACTCCGAAGTCTGATTTCAACTCTGACGGAGTCGGGTTTTCTGAAAAAATTGTCGAAGTCAAGATCATGATCACCTCTGATAAAATTTTGCTATTTCAAATAACAACAGCTTTACTCTTCAGCTTAACAAACAAAAAAAAAGAAGAAAGATAACATTTGCTACACATATTAAGAACAAGTTTCAACGCAAAAATCCATATGGGGTGGGTGTGAGGTGTCGGTACGGGTGTCGACATGAGTTAGTGTGGGTGTCGATGGGTATGAGTGAAGATAAGATCCATATCAACACCCAAACCGATACCTACAACCCATAAATCCCACCCGCGCTCAACCGGAGGGTGAATATGGATGTAGGTGCGTACGTTGATATTTTCAGTGTCGACATCTTACCTCCACACTCACACCCTCATCATTTTATAAGGGAAGAAAAGTGTCATAGTATATATCAAAATCAGCTTGAGGCCTTGTATAATGACCTAATGGCAGCTGAAACAATGAAAACAAATTGGTAGTCTTTTCTACTCGAAAAATGAGTTTTCATAGACAGTACTTATCTTATGAAATGCGTTTGGTCAATTAAAACATAGTATGAGAGTAGCTAATTTTGTTCAACTTTTCATAATCTATCTTTGGGCATATTACAATACAAATTTCGTTTATTAGTTTTCTTTTAAAAAACCAAAACTTTATGTGAGCACTTTTTCATCATATTTTTCAAAAAAGACTCTTTAATGCTTCAAAGACGAATAGGGCTAATTTTTCATCAACTCAAGTAAATGTGCTAAAGCTCACTTCGGTGACTCATGGATTTGTCTTAGATTATAGCTAATATCGACACGCTAAATACATACCTATAGAGAGATTGCTAAGCAACTTAAGGGAGATCTATCTCTGACGATCATTATCAAAAGCATTTTGTCTCATTCTACTCCTTAACTAACTCATGCAAGCGCTTTGGATTGTTACAAAATGCAAAATAAAAAAAAAGAATATTCGCTCTGTAGATGAGTTGAATTATTGACACAGCTAATTGCATGCATGTATCCAAACCCAGCATGAATATGCAAAGCTATTGACACAATGAATTAATCGAAATAAATTCAGAATAAATAAATAAATCTTATAGAAAAATATATCCCAAAAAAAACGTTCTCGTACCTCCTCCTGTATCCAAACAAAGCTCCCATGATCCAACGACTCGGCTATAAATACTCGAACAAATCTCAATAGCTGATTCATTGACTATATCGCCATCCTCTACAGCCAGAAACAAGTAGCTAATTGTGTAGAAATGTTTTAGTCATTTTGTACTGTAGTCTGATTTAGTTTATCTCATTCATCAAGAAATAATTACAATTTCAAGAACAAAGACGATTTTAAACGCAGATGGTGAGATGAAGATCGAAACAGTTTTTCTCCATAATGAAACTAGGAAAGGGAAGTTAACCGTACGTTATCCGTGATAGAGTAACAGTAATGATGTCGTTACCGTTAACTGGGTGATGAGGTTATGATAAATTTTTGAACTGTTACGTTTCGTCAACACATAGCAATAGGATGAAAATCACTCTCCCTTAAGAAGTTTCTGTTAATGTCTTTGTAATGCAGAAATCCACATCTATAAGTATTTCATCGTCAAAAATCAATGTCACGATTTCACAAAACCGATTACAAAGTAAGATTCCTTGATCTTAGAAAACCTCGATTCGCTCATCAAGTTCGTTTCAAATAGAGTTGAATTCCTTCATCGAAGCTCTATTTAGAAAAAATATCTTGACTACAAAAAGGACAAGGTGGAATGTGAGTGTTGTCCATCTATTCACTCGCGCCCACATCTATACCGACATCCAGACTCATATCTACACGCATACTCAAGATAGTTAGCGCCATGTATGTACCGAGTTTACACCAGATTCTCGAATCTGTTTGAATTCCTATTCGTTAATTTAGGCTGAAAGAAAATTAGTTCAAAATAGTAAGAAATATAATTATCGAACTCTTTGGTTGCTTTACACTAGTTTCACACAGTTTTATTTAGGTTTATTCACGGGTGATGGTGAGCTTAGGTAGGTGTATCTGAGAATTTTCTCTTCATCCAGAACGTATCCGTTCACTGCTAAAGCGTGGCTCATAGTGTCAAACACACCCTTACAACATAGTCAGAACTGGAATGAAAACATAATGAAGTAACCGAAAATTCACAACGATTGTTTATTTCTGATTTTTCTCTAGTCTAGAAACGTCAGAAGAGACGAATCTGAGTTTAATCGAATCCGACTATTCGTACACAGTGGATATCTACTTTTGACATAATAACTTTCACATGCAAAATCTGGCTATTCTTTCTTATAGTGTCTCATTCTCTCCAAAATGCATAATGGTATTTATCGTGCATTAATATTAATTGCATTAGCCTGTTTGCTCATGCAAAGTGAAACAGTTGTCGGGAAATGTTGTCATGCTATTAATGATGTTTGTCTTGACATGACAGAGGTACACCTTACTGTGGACGTGGCCCATGCGATTGGCTTGGATGTAATTGTAAAGGTGGTTGTCGCAAGCCAAAATTTGTCGCACAACGTGGATGGTCAAACTTTCAGCTTCCTAGATGGGGGCGTCAAAATTCCAAGTGATTATCCACACTTTTAAATTGCTTCGAATACGAATACATTTGAAAAACTAATTTGTTAAAGTTCAATGATGATACAATTATTACTCCTAATCTCATATAATATGCAATACATACTTTATCTTCTTTTTCACCCCATTTCATTGTAACTAGGGATGTGCAGTTTCGGTGAAAACAATGAATTACTGACAGTGATACCACTGCACTGAGCGCACTGACACACTGACACTGGTGTTCAGTGAATCAGTACATACACTGACACTGGCGTTCACTGAATCAGTACATACACTGACACTGGCGTTCACTGAATCAGTACATACACTGACACTGACTGCTTCGGTTGCAGTGTCTGCACCGACATGGTGTTCACTGAATCAGTGCATACACTGACACTGATTGCACTGGTTCCACTGTCTGCACCGACATTGGTGTTCACTGAGCCAGTACATACACTGACACTGACTGCACTTGTTGCACTGACGCACACTGGAACACTGACGTACTGATACTGATTTCCATTGACTAGAATTTATACACAGAAGACGACGACATCTTCTACCTTTAATATGCGGATGAACAAAAAAATTTCATTGAATGGAAGCATATCTGCTCAATAGTTTGGTTTCTTGGTGGAGATAAGCTACATACACTTTCACGTACATACACTTTTTCACCACTGCATAAAAAAACTACACTTAGCCTCTGCAATACAAAAGAGGCATTCATTATCAATCTATTTCAGACACTTGTATAGCTCACATTTGAAGGAAGGGGAAAAAAAACAAAATAAAAAATTCTTTTTTTTCTCTTTTCGATTTCAGAACGAATTTAATGATTGGTAAGTTACTATGTCGAACATATAACTTTTTTTTCTACTTAGATCGCTCTCAGATTTGTCTTATTGGTAAGTTACCTTTTTAAAAAATCAATTGAATTCTTTTTTCTGTTTAGATTGTTCAAAATAATTCACTAGAAAAAAGTACTAATTAAGAATAAAAACATTCTTCTCTTTTTGTTTTTTCCATCTCAAAACGAATTTAATTTTTGGTAGGTTACTGTTTTCAACATCTGACTTCTTTTTTCTATTTAGTTCCTTCTAACAATTGTATTGTTAGTAAGTTACATTTTGAAAAAATCAACTGACTTATTTTCTCTTTAGATTTTTCAAAATAATTTCAATAGAATGTAAGTACTAACTGACTAAAAATTCTGTATTTTTTTGTTTAGATTTCAAAAACGAATTTAATTATTGGTAAGTTCC
>CAJNOP010004160.1:0-11054 GCA_905250075.1 Rotaria sp. Silwood1 | reverse complement strand
ACTCGACTTGATGGTCAACGTGCAAGACAAGCAGCTTCAAGAGCAGCTGAACATTCTGAAGACACACGCACTCGACTTGATGGTCAACGTGCAAGACAAGCAGCTTCAAGGGCAGCTGAGAATCCGATACAGAGACGGACTCGAAGTGAAGATCAGCGTAGACGACAAGCAGCCTCAAGGGCAGCGCAATGGACATTTATGGAAGGGGAAGCATTTCGGTATGGTCCAGCCAACAACTATGACAGCCATCCTCAACTTTATATTGGACAAATGAGCGATGTTTGTCCATACTGTAATGCCCTCAAGTGGCATGCAGAAACACGAGGTATGTGCTGTTCTGGTGGTAAAGTAAAGTTACCTGAACTTCAGCCTCCTCCTGAACCACTGAAATCATTAATGTCAGAAACAACGCCTGAATCGAAGCATTTCTTGGATAACATTAGAAAATATAATTCCTGCTTTCAAATGACATCTTTTGGCATGTCAGAGAAAATGTCTGACTCAGGCTTCATGCCTACTTTCAGAGTTCAGGGTCAAGTATATCATCGTGTAGGATCTCTGCTGCCGCCTTCGAATGAAGAACATAAATTTCTTCAAATTTACTTCATGGGCGACGATCGAAAAGAAGTACAACAACGTTGCAAAAACATGCCTGGCGTACGTCAAGACATTGTGGAGAAACTGCAGCGAATGGTTCATGAGCACCACATTTATGTTGATCTTTTCAAGACTGCCCTTCAAAGAATGCCTACAGATCAATACAAGGTGCTTATTCGAGCAGACATGAAACCTGCTGGAGAGCATGCACGTCGTTTCAATGAGCCAGTGACAAATGAGGTGGCGGTTGTCATCGCTGGCAACGACTTTGAGAAACGAGATATTGTCTTGGAGAAGAAAAATGGCCAGTTACAGAGAGTATCTGAGACACACAGATCGTATGATGCCTTGCAATATCCTCTCATCTTTTGGAAAGGTGAGGATGGCTACCATTTTCTTATCGAACAGACTGATCCAACTACTGGAATGGCTGTCACTGGCAAAAAAGTGTCGGCTATGAGTTTTTATGCTTACAGAATTATGGTACGAACTGGCGCTGTCAATCATATCTTACAGTGCCGACAACTTTTCCATCAGTATGTGGTTGACATGTACGCTAAGATCGAAAGTGAAAGATTATCGTTTCTACGTTATAATCAAAAAAAGCTTAGAGTGGATGAATACATTCACCTGAAAGATGCTATAGCCAATGATGGACGAGCTGACAATCTTGATCAATTAGTGATTCTACCAGCAACTTTCACTGGAAGCCCGCGGCACATGCATGAGTATACACAAGACGCTATGACTTATGTAAGAAACCACGGAAGACCCGACCTCTTTATAACATTCACCTGCAATCCTAAGTGGCGAGAAATTCAAGAAGAATTAATGGAAGGTCAAGCTCCCTCTGATCGTCATGACCTATTAGCAAGAGTATTCAGACAAAAGCTCATTAAATTGGTCAACATTATTACCAAAAGCCATGTATTTGGGCCAAAAAGATGCTGGATGTATTCTATTGAATGGCAAAAGAGAGGACTACCACATGCTCATATTTTGATATGGCTGAAGAACAAAATTAAAGCGGATCAAATAGATAGCGTGATCAGCGCAGAACTACCTGATCCTGAACGAGATCCTCGACTATTTGAAATAATTATCAAGACTATGATTCACGGTCCATGTGGAAGTATCAATTCAAACTCTCCGTGTATGGAAAACAAAAAGTGTACAAAAAGATGTCTAAAACAACTCTTGCATGATACAGAAACCGGTGACAATGGATATCCATCGTATAGAAGAAGAAGTTCAGAAGATGGTGGTATCAAAGCCAAAATCAAAATGAGAATTAATAACTCCATTCAAGAAATTGAAATTGACAACAAGTGGGTTGTGCCATATTGTCCACTACTCTCTCGGATCTTTCAAGCCCACATTAATGTGGAATATTGCAACTCGGTAAAATCAATCAAATACATCTGCAAATATGTCAACAAGGGCAGTGATCAGGCAGTGTTCGGTTTGGGAAGAGATGGAACATCAGTTGATGAAATTAGTAACTACCAGTTAGGTAGATACATTAGTAGCAATGAGGCAGTCTGGAGAATCTTAGATTTTCCGATTCACGAACGATATCCAACTGTTGTTCATTTGGCTGTTCATTTGGAAAATGGTCAACGTATTTATTTCACCGAAGATAATGTTCATGAGAAAGTTAATGAACCACCAAGAACAACACTAACAGCATTTTTCTTACTCTGCCAGAAAGACGACTTTGCCAAAACGCTGTTGTACTGTGATGTTCCAAAATACTACACATGGAACGCGTCTGAAAAAGTGTTTAAGCGGCGCGTTCAAGGAACTGCTGTGCTTGGTCATCCAGACATTAGAGAAGGAGATGCATTAGGTCGTGTTTACACTGTGCATCCTAATAATTTCGAATGCTTCTTCCTACGACTCTTACTTCATGTGGTCAGAGGCCCTACTTCATTTGAAGCTCTTCGAACTGTAAACGGTCAGATCTGTGCAACATTTCGTGAAGCATGTCAATTACAGGGATTACTGGAAGATGATCAGCAATGGGATGCCACTATGTCCGAAGCAGCTGCAGCTCAATCACCAGCAAGATTGAGAAATCTATTTGCTCTTATACTAGCTGTTTGTGGACCATCGAATCCAAAACAATTATGGGAGTCGTACAAAGAAAGCTTGACTGAAGACATTCTGAGAAATGCTCGCAGACAAAATCCTGGAATGAATTTGGATTATACACCAGATATGTTTAATCAAGCACTGATTATTATTGAAAATAAAGTTTTAGAGATGGGTGGCAAAGAACTTGAGAAATTAGAGCTTCCAACTCCTCAACGAAATTCGGGTGATCGATTAAACAGTGCAATGCTCAGAGAAACAAGTTATGATGTGAAAGAGTTGGATGCTTATATAACAGCAAATGAGCCACTGTTAGTGCCGGATCAGAGAGCTGCATACAATGCGATTTTGAATCAGATCGAGAAGAAAGCTGGTGGAATAATCTTCCTTGATGCACCTGGTGGAACAGGAAAGACATTTGTCATTAATTTGTTATTGGCTAAAATCCGGCATCAGTCAAAGATTGCGATTGCGGTCGCCTCTTCCGGTATCGCTGCAACGCTGCTTCAAGGTGGCCGTACTGCGCACTCGACATTAAAGTTACCTCTTAAGTTTTTGGAAAATCAAACTCATGTCTGTAGTATTACCAAAGGAACTAGCGAAGCAAAGGTTCTGCAAGAATGTGAACTTATTTTATGGGACGAGTGCACAATGGCTCATAGGTATGCATTAGAAGCTTTGAACCATTCCCTACAGGATCTTCGTAACAATGGAAAGAATATGGGTGGAGTAGTTGTACTGATTGCTGGCGATTTTAGACAAACATTACCAGTTATTCCAAAGGGTACTATGGCTGATGAGCTAAAAGCTTGCTTGAAATCTTCGTATCTTTGGAGACATGTTGTACCATTTAAACTCAGTACTAACATGAGAGTGCACTTACAAGGTGACGTATCTGCCGGCCGTTTCGCTGAACAACTTCTCGCAATTGGAAATGGCGAAATACCTGCTGACCCAGTCAGTGGACTCATCAATATTTCAGACAACTTTTGCAATATCGTTGAATCAGTCGAAGAACTCAAGAATAAAGTGTTTCCAAACATTCAAACTCACTACAAGGATCACAAATGGTTATGTGAACGTGCTATTCTGGCTCCGAAAAACGTCAATGTAAATGCTATCAATCTACAAATACAGCAACAACTTCCTGGTGAAGCTATATCTTACAAATCAATTGATACAATTAAAGATATCGACATGGTAGTTCAGTATCCAACTGAGTTTCTCAATTCACTCGAACCTTCTGGAATGCCACCACATAACTTGCGTCTGAAAATTGGATCATCTATTATGCTCCTAAGAAATCTGGATGCACCAAGATTATGTAATGGTACAAGGCTATGTGTCAAAACTCTAATGCCTCATGTAATCGAAGCAACGATCATGACAGGTTGTGCAAAAGGTGAAGATGTATTCATACCAAAAATACCTTTGCTCCCTTCTGATATACCATTCGAATTTACACGACTTCAGTTTCCAGTACGGCTTGCCTTCGCAATGTCTATTAATAAGGCTCAAGGGCAATCACTTAAAGTTGCTGGTGTCAATTTAGAAACTTCTTGCTTTTCTCATGGTCAACTTTATGTGGCATGCTCGAGAGTAGGAACCGGAAAGAATTTGTATGTTTTTGCTCCAGATGGAAAAACGAAGAACGTCGTGTACAAAACAGCTTTACAATGAAAAATTCTATTTTGATTTTTTTGCTTGGAAGAAGTTCATCAATAAAAATATAAAAAAGAAAAAAAGTCTATAACGGCTCTAATATGTTAAATATTAAAATTAAAAAAGAAAAGATTCGAGTGTAGCTTATGATATTGCAGATGAATAACTGTTGAGGACTGTGGCAACATCGTATTATCATCCGTGAGATATATGCTATCGTATCATCTCTATACATCGGGTATCTCCGCTAGTAAATAAATAAATAAATAAAATTTTATTTCATAATCAATCAATTCTCATAAATGCATCAATATTAATAAATAAATAAATATAATTTCAATTCATAATCAATAAATCCATTAAATGCATCAATTTAAATAAATAAATAAAATTTCATTGCATAATCAATAAATTCATTCAATGCATCAATATTAATAAATAAATAAATAAATATAATTTCATTTCATAATCAATCAATTCTCACAAATGCATCAATATAAATAAATAAATAAATAAAATTTCAATTCATAATCAATAAATTCTCATAAATGCATCAACTTAGATAAATAAATAATTATAATTTTATTTCATAATCAATAAATTCGACAAATGCATCAATTTAAATAAATAAATTTAATTTTAACCCATAACCAATAAAGTGACATAAACGAATCAAATCAAATAAATAAACAATTTTGGTTTTAATTAATAAACAATAAATTTATATAGCTACATCAATTGAAATAAATAAATAATTTTAATTTTAATACGTAACCAATAAATCCACTAAATACACCAATTGATATAAATAAATAAGTAAATTAATAATTTGAATCTTAATGTATAAACAATCAATTGACTAAATGATCGGTCGAAATAAATAAATAATTTTGATTTTAATTCATAAACTAATAAATCCACTAAATACATCAAATTATGTAAAAAAAAATCTTTTATTAAATGAATGTTTATTGTGTCTGGCTTAATCGTTGTTGTTGTCTAAAATAAAAATAAATAACTGATTTAAAGTAAAAAAATGCTTACTTTATTTGGATCTACTGTGGTTATCATCTAAAATAAAAATAATGGATAATTTAAATTAAATCAATACTTGCTTTGATTGAACCAATTGTTCATATGATCTAAAATAAAATAAAAGATAATTCAATTAAAATAAATACTATAAATCAACGCTATTATATAAGCTTACCTTCAGTTTGAATTGTAAAACTTTCAAATGTTTTACTGTTATCCCTATTCAAATAATTTGAACTATTGCTGGATGTTAATTCTTGCTCTTGAACAATTGCTTTTGACGTAAAAAATGCACTATTATTTACATCTTGTAAATATTCACCGTGTAAATATGGATCATAATTTGTGATAATGGAACTACCTGTTCCATTTGTATTATTGTACAAAGTACTAATTGAATCATTCCATTTAAATTCATCATTTTCTTCTTCAACTGTGAAATGGTTAGCTGTTGTAGTGAAACTTTCAACAATATTCTTTGCTAAATCAGTATGATATTTGTAATTTTTACGTTGTAAATCTAATCTTTTCTTCTTTCTCTGACGACCTATCTCTATCAAATCATTGATTCTCTTTTGTTGATTCATTTTAATAAAAATTTACTAATCACATCTACACCTGACAAGAAAATCAAAGTAATAAAGACAAGATAGACTTATTTAACAATGATGTGCGCAATTTACTTTCGTACATCATAGAATAGATAAAATAGACTAAAAACACCGACGAGAAGATTCTTCGTCATTTTATAAGAAGACGTCGGTGAATGTGTCGGATATTAGGAAGAGAAAAAATAAGATAAAGTAAGAATCGATTCCTTATTGTTTCTGATGATATACGTACAATGTCTTTATCTGTTCTCCTATCTTTTATGTACTTGGAGTGCAAAAATAACTTATTCGACATTACTATCTAAAACAACAATAAATTTGATTGGTCAAACTGATTTAACAAGTGGTGTAACTTTTTACCAGATAGACACTAATATATAGAAGATGTATTTTCAAAACTAAAGGATGCATCATTTAAATTAGAACGTATTTAATCGCTTAAGAATTTATTTAAATACATGAAACTATCGTTATAAAAATTATTTACACAAGACAAACTTATTATTATGATCTTATACGATCGTATAAGATCTGATCATCAGATTTTATAAAAAATCTTACTGTAAGATTCTTACAAAATCTGATGATCAGATCTTATGCGATCGTACAAGGTCTCATACGATCTGATCATCAGATTTCGTAAGAATCTTACAGTAAGATTTTTGTACGATTCTGTAAGATCATACAGTATGAATCTTACGATATCCGATGGTCCGTAAGATCTTATACGATCATCATAAGATTTTTTCACCTGGGTGTGATTGAATGAAAAAATCCATTGAAATCTATTCTATTCTCTTCGCGTGCGCGACCAGGAACCATCCTGGTGGAGCCGTGGCGAGCGTAATGCTCTTGCACGCGCGGGAAGACCCACATCATCCACATGCACCCATCCGATGTCATATGTCAGTCAGTCTGGAGGCCCGATAGTGTGCCACGGACACCAAGACAGTTCCTGGTCAGGCTTTCAGGGACTACCTGGAAGTCCTTCTTATAAAGCGAAACCCTAAACTCAACGTACCTCACTCATCCTAACTATTCTCATCTCAACAAAGAAAAGAAAAAGAAAAAAAAATTAACTCACCCGTTGATGTTGAATGATGACGTCTTTAGCAGGAAAATAAAAACATGAATATAAAAGATCACAAGAGAACTTACCACCCTCTGTATGATCCAATAAAGAAAAAAAAATAAAAACTGATACCTACATTTTATTATTGTGTTGTATTGATTTGAATTGTATAATTTTGTATCATTGAAGCCAATCTAAAATATAAAAAGAAAAGATTATTATTTGATTCAATAAATTGAATGATTTTACACAGAAAATCATTCATATTTATATGTTAAAAATCGATAATTTTTGTGTTTTTTTTCTCGTCAGAGAGTGATGAAAAGAAGATAATAATTAAGCTATCAACAAACATACACACGTACATTGAGATAAATTCAATCACAAATATCTCAATGTATGTGTATGGATAATGCTTAATTGATAGAGTAAGTGGGGGTAAATGTAGAAAAAAATCAGACGGGTTCAGTATATTAGCTATAACTTTTTTATTTTTCATTATTTCAAAAAATTTTCTTCACTAGTCATCTAGCTAACACTTTTCTCTATCGATTGGTGAAATCCATTTTTCAAAATCTTGTGAGCAGAGCTATCTACGAGGTGTTTTCTGGCTGCGAATTTTCGATTATACATTTACCCCGTCGGGGGTAAATGTATAATCACGTTGACGTCAGTGGGGTAAATGTATAATTCCAGCTATTTTTGCTGGTGTCAGTAAAACTAAACTTTTGAGCGATTGGTACTTTATTTTTTTCTGATTTTTTCACCAATCGATAGTTCAAATTCTTTTCTATCGATCTATATTAATCTTAAAATTATAAGTCCTAAATTCAATGTTTTATAGAGCTTAGAAACAGAGCACTAAACAAAAAATTTTTATACAATTATCCCACATGGGGTAATTGTATAATCATCATTGCGCTTGTGGGGTAAATGTATAAACCCAGCTATTTTTGCTGGTATCAGTAAAACTAACTTTTTTTAAAGATAAAAAAAGATTTCAATGATATTTTTTTACAGAAATGTTCCTCATGAAAAACTACACAGGACCATATCATTTTTTTACTCATTTCTCTACTAATTCCTGAATGTAATAGGGATAGTACTCATAAAAATGGTAAAACAATGGAAAAACCATTTTTTCATCAAGAATATTTTTCAAAAATAATTCCATATTCGGAATCAGCATTAAATTCTGAGTAAAATGGTGTATTTGTTTCCTTCGAAAAACGACTTTTATTTTTTATCGAGTTTTTTGGCACCTGGGGGGGACCTCAGGGTCCCGTGAAAAAAAAAATTTTCTTCAACTTTAGCCAATATTAGTAAATTTACCATCATTTTACTCAGAATTCAATGCTGATTCCGAATATCATAACCATACCACTTCAAAAGTTACTACGATAATGGAAATATTGAAAATATCAAATACTCATAAACCAACTTACCTATAATTTCGAGGTTTTATTAGTGAAAACTAATTTATGAACCAAAAAGGATATGATATTCAGAATCAGCATTGAATTCTGAGTAAAATGATGGTAAATTTGCTAAAGTTGAATTAGTTTTCACTAATAAAACCTCGAAATTATCGCGGAGTTGGTTTATTAGTATTTGATATTTTCAATATTTCCATTATCGTAGTAATTTTTTAAGTGGTACGGTTATGATATTCGGAATCAGCGTTAAATTCTGAGTAAAACGATGGTAAATTTACTAAAGTTGAGTAAAGCTGAAAAAAAACTTTTTTTCACTCGACCCTGAGGTCTCCTACAGGTGCCAAAAAAATCGATAAAAAATATAAGTCGTTTTTCGATGGAAACAAATACATCATTTTATTCAGAATTTAATGCTGATTCCGAATATCGAATTATTTTTGAAAAATATTCTTGATAAAAAAATGACTTTTCCATTGTTTTACCGTTTTCATAAATACTATCTCTATCATATTGAAAAATTAGTAGAGAAATGACTTAAAAAATGGTTTGGTCCTGTGTAGTTTTTTATGAAGAACATTTCTGTAAAAAAAATATCATTGAAATCTTTTTTTATTTTGAAAAAAATTCAGTTTTACTGATACCAGCAAAAATAGCTGGGCTTATACATTCGCCCCTATTTATGTCTATGTGATTATACATTTACCCCATACACGATGAATTTTTTTATTTTTTTTCGGACAGTGCTCTCGGGAAACAGCTTCGTGATCGAGTTGATTTACTATCATTAAGTAAGAATAGTATAGACTTATAGAGAAATGATTGCGCTACAAGCTGATGTAAAAACAATCTTTAGTAAATGTAAGCATCGATTATAAATTTTGATTTTACTGTGCAAGCCAAAATTAATAGACATTATACATTCGCCCCAATAGATGATGACGGATTATACAATAGCCCCACAATGAGGTAAATGTATAACGGCTTAGTAGGTCTCACTAAAATACGTGTAGATTTGGTGTTCGACAAGATTTCAAAAATCGGAAAACAGCAAACGAAAGAAAAATGTTTGTGCTACATTACTTGTGAAGAAAATTTTTTTCTATTATCTATAGCAAAAGAGATATGAAGTGTAAAAGTGAAAAATGAAAAAAAATCTATACATTTACCCCAGTTGGCTCTATCTCAATGTATGTGTATGGATAATGCTTAATTGACGTACACACTCATTATGTCATATTATCATTGATCATCAATGACAACATGAAGCATAACTTACGGACGAGAGAAGAAAAGAAAAAAACATTATTGTCTAGGCCTGTTTTTCATTCTTGTCTGTGTCATGTTCGTTTGTGAGCACACGAAGCAGACGAACACACAGTATTCAAGTATGTGTTCATCATTGAATTCTTTTCTCTTTGTTCGATAGATCAGCAGCAACATGGAAAAATTTTTATCATATATTCGCAATTTTTAATATGTAAAATATGAATTTATTGTAATTATTGCAACTTGTCAACCTGAAGGGCGTCATTTGTCTGATTTGAATGCTATATGGGTTGCTCGAAATCAATTTATTTTTCTTGATAAAAAAATTATATTGTAAGTTTAAATTTGTTTCTTTTTTTAAATTTTTTCATTAATTTTTTAGGTTGGTACACGTCTTTTATTAATTCGTGAAAATTATGATATTATTTTATATGATGCTCAACAAAAGCGCTCATTAACAAGTATAAGAAAAAGCAATATGGTCAAATGATAAAGTATGCCCTTATTAATGGTGATCATGGAGTTATTTGTACAGTTGATTTACCTATTTATAGAACAAAAGTTAATGAAAATATTGTTTTTTTTGTTTTCATATAGAAGTTCGACCAAAATTAGATGGTAAAGATTGTTGGGAAAAATTAACTTTTATTTATTTACAAGATCAGATTCCAATGCTATTAGGAGATGTTGAAGAATGCATTAAACTTCTTAGACAATGAAATCAAAGTAAGATTTTAGATTGTTCTTTTCTTTTTTCTAAGAGAAAATTATTAAATTTGTTGCGCTTCTTGTACACTGGAATCACTTGATGAAAAAGTAATTTATTGTTGAGAACAAAAAGAATTCTCATCTTAATACTTCTTCTGAAGGTCTTTAGAAAAAAAAACAAAACAATATAGAAAATTTTATAGTTTTCTAATATTTTCAGCTAAAAGTCCTGAAATCTAGTTATAAATTTTCGTGCCAATATATCAATTCTTTTGAGATTCTAAATAATATCTAAGAATGTTTAATTATGTCTAGTATATCCTTTATCTAAAGATTTTCGCGTACTATTGGATAGAGAAGTTTATGATAATTATCGATGTTGCTTTTGATATTGACAGATAAGATTTTTTTGAAAATAGATTACAAGAAATTACCATGTCATAGTTAATTTAGTGTTCCTGCTTTGATTGATATCCATTTGAATGTAGATTTTAAAAAAGTAAGAAGACTTCTCATATTCTATGTGAAAAAAGAAATAGGTCGGTAGACTGAGATTTCAACAAAGATGTTATT
>CAJNOP010004159.1:0-11055 GCA_905250075.1 Rotaria sp. Silwood1 | reverse complement strand
CGAAGGGGTTTAAAAAAAGCAAAACAATATAGAAAACTTTAATTTTAATTTTCAAATATTTTGCAGCTGAAAGTCTTGAAAATTAGTTTGTAGATTTTCGTGTAAATATACCAATTTTCTTGAGATTTTATATAATTTCTAAGAATCTTTAACTATGTTCAACGCATAATTTATCTAAAGATTTTGCTGTATTTCTTGCGTAAAGAAATTTATGATAATTCTCAAAAGTCTTTTTCGAAATTGAATGATAAGATTTTTTTAATAGACTGCAAAAAGTCATCATGTCATAGTTAATTGAGTTTATTTTCTCTGATTGATATGCATTAAAATGTAGATAGACGGTAGACTGAGATTTCAACAAAGATATGATTACTTATTCTTTATTTAATTGATATGTTAGATATGAAATAATAGGATAAACATATATTTAATCAATATTAATTTCGAATTAAATTTAATAATTCGAAATAAAATATTTATTTATTTTAGTTACTTTGAAATAAATCTGAATGCTAAATTAATTTTACCACCGTGTCCAATAAGTCAACAAGAGGCAAAGCAGGTTTAATATCAAACATAACAGTAAAACTTGCTGTAAATCTTCATACTGATGAACTAGCAATAAATGATGAAGATTGGGCTGATGATGCGCAGTACAAATTGAAGATGAAGGCTGAGGTGATATTGAAATTGAATTATCATCTGATCTTGTATGTTTTTATTCAAATATATAAATTATTTGTTTATTTAATAAATATTCTTAAATTTTTATTTTTATTTTTAAGGCGTGATGGATATTCACCAAAATTATTTTATCCAGCAGTTGGATTAAAATTAGAAAAATTAGTTAGACGTCTTCAAATCGTTTATCGTTTAACAAAAAAAAAAGGAAAAACTTCAAGATCAACAATGAATTGAAATATGTAAAGAAAATATTGTTGGTTTACAAATGTCAATAGGAAAAAAAGATTTAGCAAAAGATGATGAAAAACATTCATGTGAATTAGCTTCTTATTTTACTCATTTATACTTACAACCAATACATAAAATCATGACATTAAAGTTTTCACTTAATCGAGCACTGTGAATTAATTTCTCAGATCTACTAGTAAAGAAATCTTTATAAAATTATAGTTATCTTTAATGTCCTGAAGATATATCAAATCTGTTGATCGAAACTTTTTCATGTTTGTTTTGATTTATTTTTGAAAGCAATTGCGTTTATTCTTTGTTAAACGAAACATAATTTTGGTTGAATTATTATAGAAGGCAAACAAAAAAAATAAAAATAAAAACTTATTTTTTTTATTGCTTAGACACGAAAATTATTAAATCTTATGTACCAATTTATCGGTATGAAATTTAAAAATGAAATCGAATTTAATTTAAAGTAATCTTTCATTCTTGTTTAGTGAAAATCTATTATCCGGTGCAGCTCATTTACCGGAATTTATAGGACAATTATGTCATGTTACAAAAGCAACTGAAATTGGAAAAGAATCTCTTGATCTTAGGATTTCAATGAGCCAATTTTGTTAGAATAAAAGAAAAAGAACTGTTTGTTTAATTCTATTATCATTATTATTAACTTTTAATGCATATATTTATCATTTTGAAAAAGTAACTTATCATTAGAACATTTTTCTTTTATTTCAAGATAACGAAATCTGTTTCGAAAACGAAAATTTAAAATCAATACATTTGTTTGAAATAAGTTAACTTCAGTACACATTGAAATTCTATGATAATATACAAGAATAAATAATTTCGATTTATAAAACGATATCAATGCAAGTGAGTATTTTATAATTGTTTAAGAAATTTTATCGACATGATTTCATTTGACATTCGACCTTTGCAATATCTCGATTGACTCACTCAATTGGTAACCTACACGTATCTATTCAATATTCATACTGCCAGCCTTTTATTGATCACGTTTAACTATATAATGAAGTCATTAATAAGACTGAGAGATAATTAAATTTATAGATTTCTTCATATTTAAATAAAAATAAAAATGAACAATGAGAAATAAATTTTCATTCTCAAAACTAAAATGGAAGATAATAATGATAATGATGATTTTCTATTCAATGGTTTATTTTCCCCAATTGAAAAAATATTTGCTGATTTCGATCGACTTTTCTATGGTTTCTCAACTACAGAATTTCAAAGTAAAAACAAAACAAAAACCTATTCTAACAACGAATTTTCTTAAATTAGTATCTGTTGTAGATAATCATCATGGTGATGAAAATCTTGACTCTACTATAGAAAAATATGATCTTAATAAAGCATTTCCAAGAACTTTTATAATAACAACAATGAAACGATCAACAACATAATCGGGAAGATGTGTTATTCAAAAACAAATTCAATAATCATCAAATCAAAATGAAAATATACAAAACTGAAACAATGAGTAAAATATGTCGATATAAACATCATACAACAGTAAAAACAAGATGATAAAATAATTCGAGAATACGGAAAATGCAACAATAGATGAATTAGATCAAATTGATTCATCATCGAATGATAATAATGATCAACCAATTATTGGCAAGAAGAAACATTCGAAGTTTTTTAAAAAACTTTTTCTTAAATAAAATTTTTTAAAAAAAAATCTGATCTACTAAAAATAAACGAAAGAAAATATTATTCGAGTTTGTTTTTTTTATTTTGAAAGAAAACATGTAATTGTCTTGCTGTTTTTTATTTAATATATTTTTTTTTCCGCTTCGTCAAAACTAAATCTCTTTTCCGATGGAAAATAAACTTGTCGACAATATCATCATTTTCCTCAACAACGACAGAAGAAAAAAAGAAAAAAGGTGTCAATTCAAGTCGGATGAACATCCGAGAGCTTATAAACAACTAGACAAAAACTTTTTTTTTCTCTAATCTTCATTTACAATTAACTCACAAATTAGAATATCAATTTAATCTTGTTATTGATTTCTTAGAAAAAAAAATCTACAAATATTTCAATATCAATCTTCACCATAAAGTAAATTATTTAGATACGTTGGATAATATATTAGTATCATTCGTGGAGGAACAAACTTTTCATTTTCTTGATATTCTCATCAGTCATTAAGTAACACTGTTAAATAGCACATAAACGGATGCGAAGAAAGCTTTGTGAAAATTAAGAAAGTTATTGTTCTCCTTTTCTTCTGATCTAGAGTCACACCCATGCCCTAGAAACTCTTCGCTTCGCATCGCATTGGCGATTACGTTTTTGGATACGAATATTATCCATGATTTTATAAGTCTGATTATGAGAGTGATAGATGTTATCAGCACAGACACTAAACATTTACTTGTCAGTCGGTTATCTATGTCATGGTATGATAGGAAATTTGGAATTTTTGAAAAACAAGACAATTGAAAATAAGATACATGAAAAGCAGTCGTATATATTGTTTATTTCTAGAAATAAAAGTCTCTGTGGTGACTAGTCTGAGGAAAAACATTGTTTTTTTTATATCTCACAGTCATAATAGTGATAGACTTTGAACAACAGTTCTGATCAGTCTAATTCGATACCGATATGGCAGCAGGCTATATGCTAGAAATAGATGTAAAAATTGCGATACTCGAAACAGGCTTCAAAATGGACAACTTTTTCATGGTATAGACTTACCCGATCCGATGAAAATTTCGTTTACAAAGATTTCTTCTAGTTGTACTTGAAGATGATTTTGCCATCTTTGAAGAACTTGATACATGTAAATAAGTATAACATGATATATCTTTCTGAAGACCTCTCACAAATTGAATCTCAAAAGGACAATCAATACATAAACGACTTTTTTGACACTAGTTAGAAACTTATCGATCATTTACAACTCTATTTTGTGCTACGAAGAATTAAGTCTTGAGTCGAACTTTCATCCTAATTTCTTGTTTCGTTGTGATCTCTAGTTTATCTATTTATAAATAAATATCAGTAAGAATCATTAGTGTAATTGCCAATCTTTCATGTATACTATTAATTCAATAAGGATTATTACATTTCAATTTGTTTTTCTTAAAAAGAATATCAATAAAAAAAGTTGTTAGCACAAAGACTGAAATTAAAACATGAAATAAAAGGAAACTGTGACATAGTATAAAAAATAAAATAATCAGTATATGTTTCAATTTATGAATCCGTACCTATTGTAAATAAATGTCGAGCATGAAATGTATCCCTTCCAATATAGTGCAATGAGTATGAAGGAAAAGTAATGGGCAATTATCATACTAAGCTCAGTTCTTAGATGAGAAGTACAGCAACAAGATTCAAGTGTATGGATATTGCTGGAATAAAATTTGAGTTAGGATCTGTTCGAGTCGAAGCCGGGAGCTGATAGAGGCCAGATTCAGTTTTTGTTCTTCGGATCCCCGAAAATGTACACCTGTAACTCAATAGCACCAACGGTCCTTTTAGATCGTGTTTGACAAAATTAAAGAAAAAAGTTGTTTTATTATTCTTTTGAAAAACCTTGTTAGCATAGTCCATTTAATGTCGATATATGGAACTCATATATACCACATTAAATAGAATAGTTGCTAAGATCTATAATGAAAAAAGGAGTCGAAAACCTTCGATTTAAAATTTACACTCATTATATTCTTCGAAAATATATGCAAGTTCTACAAAAAAACACTTTTACATTAATTTAATAGAGTTGATTGCATAATATATTTTTCTATTTATCATGATCATGAGATGAAATCTTAATATCATTTTGGTCATTAAATAGACGTATTAATTGTGTGATTTATTCAACACTTTCAATAGATCCATTAATTTGTAATTCTCCGTCTCTTCATTCTTGTATAAAATATATTCATTTTGATGGAACAAATTCAAATTGTTATAATGTTATTTATCAATTTCATTTGTTTTTTCATCATAATCAACAAGTTGTTGGTTTTTCTAATCTTAAATTTTTGAAAAAATGTCAAAAATCAATTATGATTTGAAAGTAATTTTAATCTAATTCGAAAAATAGAATAAATCGATGAATTCGAGAGGTTTTTTGTTTATAGAAATCTTCTTCAACAGGTGTTTAAATTACCTGTCGAACACAGGCTTACGGAAACTGGAACTGATTTTTTTTGATCGACTACTAGAATCAAGACTAGGAATCAGAACGAAATCTAGATTTAAAAAAATTGGTCTACTCATAAAATGAGATGTGGTGTTTCTCTATGCGATTCTGAATAAATCTCTTTACGAAAACCTCAACGATATTATGGACATCACATTTATCTGATTCAGGTAACAACAAGATAAGTTTTTATCAATTGTTTCGTATTTACTTACGAGAAAAAAGTTGAAAAAAATTACGTTTGAATGTCTTCTTATTCTAGCCCGCATGTTTTTGCTAGAGTTTACATGCATTTTATAAAACATGTTGGAACAGGTGTTTTTTCATTAAAAACGTAAACAATCAGTTCGAGAATATTTTCTTCTTATAACTAAATTTCGACACTGATATGCTTATACTCGTATCACTGTAGCTATACTCTTAGACGCACACTTCTTTAGATAAAATTTATAGAAAGTTGAGATCCACACATATAATTTTTTAATGGATCAACATAAAAAAAAGTAACACTTCTTTGAAAATTTTATCCAGTGGATATATTTAATAAAACGACGTTGTCTAGTCTCGATTGAACTGCATTGTGATATGACATTATAATTTCAGCAATTAGAGGTCGAAAAAATAGATAAGGAAAGAAAATAGATGAGGTTCAGTATCTCACACATGTAGTAATAGTAAAATAAGTTTGTTTAGTTTGTTATACAAGTTTCATTCAATTACTATAACTTTCATGGATTTGAATCGTATCAAACACTGTATCACTAGGTCACGTAAATGTAATATAACAAAAAAAAAACAGAAAAAGTGCTTTGAAACGCTGTTTCGAACGAATTTCGTTTATACAGGTTTTTCTAACAATTTGTAAACGCTAACGAGAGAATCTTTCCAGATTCTTCATTCTAATAGCAATGATTGTTTTGCATGTAGATATTACATATTGATATAGTGATAAATTTCGACATATTTGAGTTTCTATTGAGATTTGATGGAGTTAGCGAGTTTGTAAGATGGATTTTTCAAATAGTTCTCCATGGCAACATCTTTTCAAGACAACTCACATTTTCGAATTTCGTCTTTGAACTGCTTCTACATAAGTGAATCACATATCCAACATTGGATATACAGTTTCAGAATTTGAGATTCTATATACATATTTCAATTAAGACGTTTTTGAACAGTAACTATTTTTAAAAGAGTATTGCATCTCGGAAATATGATTGTGCTGAAAACCTGAGATATCAAGTGAGGTCTCTGAAAATATAAACAAATCATATGTGATAACATATATATTTTGTCTAAACAGTTGTTTATAAAGACATATACAATTTTTTTCAATATTGAGAATAGTAGATTAGATATTCTATTTACCATGCTTTTTTTCGTTGATTTAAATAGTTGATAAATCAATTTTTTTTTCTGATACATGTCAATTAACACCCATTCGGTTCAATATTTCTGATGATAATTCGCCTATTAATATTCACCAATGTCTAATGCCATTTTCTATTCCTTTATCAAGTGAAATAACTGATCAAATTCAATTCTGCTGTTTGACAATTCGTTATCCATATATATTTGTCTTAAATATACATGCTTTCTTGAACATTTCATTGAATATATATCCAACATTGAACAATTCTCAGTTGCTTTTTAACAACTGATGTATTATGAACTACGATCCAAGTCAGATATTCAAATATTAACAAAATCAGATGGAAATTGATTTGCAAAGACGAGATGAATTCATTATGATTAACTTTTCATCTCTATTGAAATCATTTAAAATATGATGATGCAAAATAAACTGTTCTCTTAGTAAGTTTGATATTTCTTCTGTACTCTCTCTAAACACAAGTTCCTCCATTATTTTTTGGATTGGATGTGATTTTGCATTGAAAACAAGTACAAATCTTAAACTATTTTCTTTTTCTAGTCCCTTTTTTTTACAGAGCATTAATTTACCAAATTCCGCTAGCATTCAGTTTGCAACATTATCGTACTCTTTAAGCAGATCACTTTAGGTGGACTTTTTTGACCTTTTTATATGGAAAAAGCTAAGATTCTTATGTGATAGCAAAGGATGTACATTTCGTTTCAATATCTAGTTTTCTTATTGACAGCTATTTCTTGAAGAGCAGATGCCATTTGATTTTTTTGGACAGTCAGTTTTGTTTTAACTGAGCCTGAACGATCGGAAACAGTGTAACAACTCTATAGAGACAGTATTGTTCATCATCTTTTGTTCAGAATTTAATTGTTTGTAATGAAACTATCTCGGACAACTCATGATAAAATTTCGCTGATCTATAAAAATTTTCATATTTGATTTTTACAGCTTTTTTTTGTACATCCATAATCTTCACTTTTTCAACATATTTGTAAAACAATATTTGGTTCCAATCATATATGATTTTGTAGAGAATTTCAAACGCAATCTTTTGATTAGGGTGATAGTATGTGTCCTTTGATATTCACTGCACTCTCGTCTACACCCATATCCTGAAATTCAGAGAAAATTGATTTCTAATAGGAACAATTTATTCAAAGAGTGGTTTTCTTGTGTCTTTTTGTTTTTCTACTATGAAAGTGAATCAAATAGAAATTGCAAAGAAAAAATTCAAAGAGGACAAGCCGCTCTTAGCAAAAAACGATATATGTTCGTCCCTATTTTTATTGGCTGGAGACTTATAAGAGAATTCGGAATAACCCTCATTTCAGACTTATTTTTTTCGTTATAGAAACCAACATTATCGAGCAATCCGGACATTTTTCATTGAATCAATAGAAAAATTTTTATTTAAATTTTGTTTTTAAAAATTATACAATGAAGAATAATAACGATGACTGTTATTGCATAAAGGATTTTAGTAAGTGTCTTTTTCCATAGACAAGTGTTTAAAATGACTATAATATGAACATGTCATATTCTGTTGTGCCAATGTTGATATACTCATGAAGCAGTGAGACCGAAAGCAAATAATGAATAATTACGGAAGAGAACAAGCATGATAATGTGACGAATGTTTATCATGTGTTATACTCATATGATGAAAAGGTGATGTCTTCTTCCTATACATTAACAGACACGCTTATTTGGAAAAAAAACCAATGACACTCTTTTGGTAATAACATACATATATATTCGTGATATAATTGAATACTGGTCAAAAGCAAAAGCGCATCAATCTGCCAACTCAATATTTTGGCATGTATGTAAAGAACCATTTTTTTTTTCTAAAATTTAACTTGAAAAAAATCATTTGTATAGTGCTCTTTTCCCTTGTTCTTATCGAAAATGATCAAAACAATATGTCAAAGTTTTTTTGTGTGTGAATGCTATTAGTTTTTCAATTTTTGTTTGACAAATTTCCATAGAAACTTCTGAAAACTCATCACCTTAGAAAATGAAAGATCAAAATTATTCGATGTGATACAAAATAACTTGCTGCAGATATTGTAAACGCTAATTATGCATAGAATAAGAGCTTTTCAATTGTTAGTTTTATGTAATCCTTAGAACGATGCCGCACATACATATTCGTTGGCAGAATTTCTTCAACATTATAATCGTTTTCTCTTTATTTCAGTAAAAAACACGATATTGATTTTAATTCAAATCAAATTAATCTTCATTAATCATGGCAACATTATCAGTTAATAGAATAATCACTACTTGTTTTCACGATGAATCCAAATCAAGAAACATTGATGAAAACAATGAGAATATAATTCTTGTCTGCTTTGATCCGAACAATGAACTCTCTGACGATACAGAATATTTAAAGATACAATTGAATGAGCTGAATAGTTCTATCATTTTTCAAAGTGAATTTGAATCTTGTATCACTTTTATTCAATCAATAAAAAACGAAAAAGTCTTTGTCATTATTTCCGATTCATTTTCTTCTCAAATATTGCCTTATATTAACAATCTAAATCAAGTTGATTCTATCTTTATACTTTCTTATAAAAAATCTCAATAAGAATATTTACTTGTCGAATATTCAAAAATAATTGGTATTTATGATAAATTCGACTTACTTTATTCATCAATTGAAGAACAAATCAATTTTATTGATAAAAAATTCGATAAATGGACTTTTTTTGATCAAGATGGGTATTTAACAAAAGGTCTAACAAAACAGTCAAGTAATTTTCTTTGGCTTCAACTGTTTCATGATGTTATTTTGCATTTACCACATGATGACACAAGTAAAAAACAGATGATCGATGCATGTCGATTTTACTATCGAGAAAATCTCAAAGAACTTTTATTGATCGATGAATTCGAACGAAAATATCAATCGAACGAAGCTATTCGATGGTATTTGAAGAGTTCATTTCTGAGAAAAATGATTAATAGAGCATTGCGAATGGAAGACATCGATTTACTTTATAAATTAAGGTATTTTCTTGGTGATCTTATTGAAAATCTTGCTCGAGAACATCAAGAAATTGTCCAATCTGGTACAACATATTTTATTCTTTATCGAAAAATGATATTATCAAAAAATGAATTTAATAAATTAAAACACAACAAACATAAACTTATTTCAATAAAAGAATTTTTCACAGCTAGTCGTTCTCCTTTAGTAGCATTACCTTTGACTACACAATCTGAAAAACGAAATAATCTTATTAGTGTTGTTTTTCAAATTGAATGCAATCTACAAGAGATTGGTGATCATTTTAGTTTTGCTAATATTACTCAATTTAATCAATGTTTACATCAAGAAGAAATTCTCTTTGATTTAAATGCTACGTTTCATTTAGAAAATATTCAGGAAGAGAAACAAATCGCGATCATTAAAATGACTGCAGTCAATGATGCACGAGCTATCATACAAAAATATATTGATGATACTCATCGACAAATAGAAGATTTAAGTATTTCAATTATTTTCGGCAAATTAATATGTGACATGAGTCAATGGAATCAATCACGATTATATTTTCAACACCTGTTGAATGATTCACATGAAGAAGATTTAGCACTAATAGAACATCATATTGGTCAAGCTCATTATTGGAAAGGAGAATGGAATGAAGCACGAAAATATTATCAATGTGCACTTAATCGAATGACACAAGTTGAGCCAGCATCTATAAAATATTCTGCTTTTGTACTTTCAGATATTGGTGAAATATTATATCGACAGGGAAAATATGAAGAAGCCGAAGAATTTCATCAACAAGCATTAGCAATACGAAAGAAATATTACTCTTCTGAGCACGTTAATATTGCCTCTTCTTTAGAAAACATTGGTCTTATTCAAAAACAACGACAAAAATACCATGAAGCACTCATCTTTCTTCAACGAGCACTGACCATTCGAGAAAAATATGATGACTGTTTTCATGTCGCTATTGCTACTAATCTATGTAACATTGGTTCTATTCTAACTGAACAAGGAAAGTATGATGAAGCTTTTGATTATCATCAACGAGCAATGTCAATCTATAAAAAGAATTATCCATTGGATCATGTATACATCGCTACAACTCTTAATCATATGGGTGCTATTCTTAGCCAACAGGAAAGGTATGATGAAGCTCTTGATACTGTGCAACAAGCATGGTCATTACAAAAAAATTTTTATCCATTCGGTCATATCGATATAGTGATAAGTTTGAACAACTTAGGGGACATTAAATTTGCACAAGAAAAGTATGACGAAGCTCTAGATCTCTATCAACAACATTTATTAATACAAATGAAATATTATTCATTTGATCACATGAATATTGTTCATACATTATATAGAATTGGCTTCGCATTTGGAAAAGAAAAAAAGAACTATGATCAAGCTTTAGAGTTTCATCAACAAGCTCTTTCAATTCTAAAAACCTATTATCCAACTTATTATGGTCATATATCTTGTAGTTTCTTATGTATTGGCCATGATCTTTGTGAGCAAAAGAAGTATTGTGAAGCTCTTGATTCCTA
>CAJNOP010004157.1:0-11059 GCA_905250075.1 Rotaria sp. Silwood1 | reverse complement strand
GGGTACCCATATGTCCTCCATGGCTATCCTATGGGGATACCCATAGGTCCCAAGTGCTATCCTATGGGTACCAATAGGTCCCCAAGGGCTATTCTATGGGGATACCCATAGGTCCCGAAGGCCTATCCTATGGGGTACCCATAGGTCCTGCAGGGCTATCCTATGGAGGTACCCATATGTCCTCCAGAGCTATCCTATGGATGTACCCATACCTCCTCCAGGGCTATCCTATGGGGGTACCTATACGTCCTCAATGGCTATCCTAAGAGGGTATCCATAGGTTCTCAAGGGCTATCGTACAGGGGTACTCATAAGTTCTCAAGGGCTATCCTGTGGAGATACCCATCGGTCCTCCAGGGCTATCCTATGAGGGTACGTATAGGTCCCGAAGGGCTATCCTATGGGGGTACCCATAGGTCTCCGAGGCCTATTATATGGAGGTACCCATTGGTCCCCAAGGGCTATCCTATGTGTTACTCATAGGTCCTCAAGGGCTATCCTAGCGGCATACTGATTGGTCATCAAGGGCTATTATATTGTGATACCCATAGGCCCTGAAGGGAGTAAGGCAATAGGGAGATAAGGCTGCAAGGAATATAAGGCTATAAGGTCGAAGGCTGCATTGCCTATAAACATATGTGCGATATGAGAGTATGAGGCCGTACGACTATCTGTCTATATACATAATATCCAGTGTCTGTATGCATTTTACCGGATGAAAAGTTAAATGTCTGAGGTCATGGGTTAAAGGACAAAACAGCCGTGCAGTATGCACGGGTTCTCGCTAGTTTATTCATATTTACAACTGTTTATGTTGTTGCGCCAGATCTAAGTGAAAAAAGTAAAGTTATATATTCAGCTTTAGTATTGCTTACAGGTGTATTAGTTGCTGGATCTACTCTAAATAAAAAAAGAACTCTATATGTTTAATTTAATCCATACTTACAGCTATATAAGTTGCTGAACTCGATCTAAACCAAAAATTAAAAATTTTCATGTATATGCATTAATACCTAGAGCTGTATCACAGATGAGAACAAAGCAGGACGTCCTGTTGTCCTGTTCTGTACGACAGGACGAGATTTTCATTTTTGTCCTGTCCTGCCGCCCGCCAGGACAGGTAAAAACCTTGTTCTGTGCTCATCTCTAATATTTTTTTTCTTGAAAATAGTATAAAATCCATTAGTTACATAATATTAATTGGTGATATTTGCCTACCCAGGTCCACTGTCCCGATCGCCGGAACCGTTTGTTTCCTTTGTTTTCCGGCAGCGGATCCTATAGATTCCGTTGGTTTTCGGTCGGCTCCGTTGACTTCTGACGATTTCTTGACTACAGGATTCCGGTCCAGTTTCCGCCGGAAAAATTCCGTTAAGTTCCGCAAAATTTCGACCAGAAATTCGTCGGAAATCGACGGGACCCATGGAAACTGATCGGAACTGGTCCGACGAAATCTGGATCGGAGTCCTGTAGTAAAGAAATCGTCGGAATTCAACGGAACCGATCGGTTCCGACGTACCGAGCTTGACCTGGGTAGTACAATGAAAGAAAAAAGCAAACCTCTCACTCTTGGAATTTTACAACCTGTGAAAACGGATTGAATTGGCAGAAAAACAGCAGAAATCGTGACGTCTTCTACGGACGCCCGCCAGTACAGAAAAAATAGCCGGACAAAAGCAGGATAGGACCAGATTTTTAATTTTGCCCTGTCCTGCCGTCCGCCAGGACAAAATGTTAGCAAGACAAAAATAGGGCAGTAAAGTTTTGATTTTTGTCCTGTCCTGTCACCCGCAGGGCCGAGATAGCTAGCAGAACACGGCAGGACAGAAGAAAAAATCGTGCCCTGTGCTTATCTCTGAGCCGTATATATCATTAGTCCAACTCTAAACAAAAAATTACATTAAGTTTAATTTATACTTACCATTGGAAACTTTATTAAAACAGATCTAAATAGAAAAAAAAATAATATTTGAATTTTATCTAAATGATACTTACAGCTACGTAACTTGTTGAAATAAATCTGATCCAACAAATAAAATTTTTTACGTCCATCCATTAATACTTACCAGCGAGAACCCGTCCATACTGCACGGCTGTTTTCTGTTTTCATGTATGACCTCAGATATTTAACCTTTCATACTGTTAAACACATACAGACATTCGATATAATGTATATAGCTAGATTCCGCGACGACCCATATTCTCATATCGCCCGTTTCTATGTAGTCCATGCAGCCTTCGGCCTTATATTCCATGTAGCCATATCTCCCTATTGCCATACTCCATCCAGGGCTTATGCGCATCACAATATGACAGCGATTTGGGACCTATGAATACCACCATAGGATAGTCATTGAGGACATATGGATACCCCGATAGAATAGCCATGGAGGACATATAGGTACCCCCCAGAGGATAGCCATTCGGGACCCATGGGTACCCGCAACCGATAGCCATTGGGAAGCTGTAGCGGTACCCCAATCGGATAGCCCTTGGGACCTACGGGTACCTCCCTAGGACAGCTCTTAAGGACCTATCGGTACCCCCAAAGTATAAACCTTCACGACCTATGGGTACCCTGATAGAATATACCTGAAGGACCTATGGGTACCTCCATAGGATAGGGCTTCAGGACCTATGGAGATCCTCATAGAACAGTCCTTCCGCAACTATGGCCCCACCTCCATAATAGCCCTTCGGGATCCATGGGTACCCCCATCCGATAGCCCTTGAGGACCTATGGAGATCCCTATAGAATAGCCCGTGCGGACCTATGGGAATCCTCATAGGATGGTCGTTGAAGACCTATGGGTAATCCGCTACGATAGCCCTTCACGACCTATGGGTACCCCCACATAATAGCCCTTGCAAACCTATGGATATTTCCATAGGACAGCCTTGGAAACCTACGAGAACCCCCTTCGAAGACCCCTTGAGGGCCTATCGGCACTCCCACATAATAGCCCTCGCGGATCTTTGGGCACCCCCAGAGAATAGCCTTTGAGGACCTACGGGTCTCCTCATAGAATGGCGCTTCAGGACCTATGGCTACCCCCATAGAATAGCCCTTGAGGATCTGTCCCTACCGCCATAGGATGACCCGCGAGGACCTATCGGTATCCCATAGGACAGTCCTTGGGGACCTATGGGTACCCTCATAGAATAGCCCATGAGGACTTCCGGGTACCCTCATAGGATGATCCTTGAGGACCTATGGCTACCCTCATAGGCTACACCTTGAGGACCTATGGGTGCCACCATAGGGCAGCCCTTGAGGACCTATGGGTACAGCCATAGGATGGACCGCGAGAACTTATGGGTATTCCATAGGAAAGCCCTTGGGGACCTATGGGTACCCCCATAGAATAGCCCTTGAGGACCTTTGGGTACCGCCATAGGATGGCTCTTGAGAACCTATGCGTAACCCAAGAGGATAGCCCTTGCAGAGCTGAGGGTACCCACATAGCATAGCCCAGGAGGACCCATTGGTACCCCCATAGGATAGCCCTTGAGGACTTATTGGTACCGCCATAGGTAGCCCTTGAGGACCTATGGATCCCCCATACAATACTCCTTGAGGACCTATGGGTACCCCCACACGATAGCCCTTGGGGATCTGTGGGCACCCCCACATAATAGACCTTGGGGATCTGCTGGTGCCACCTTAGGATTGGCCCTTGAGAACCTATGGGTACCGCCGTAGGATAGCCTTTGAGGACCTCTGGGTACCCCATAGGATAGCCGTTGGGTACCTACCGCTACCGCCATAGGATAGGCCTTGAGTACATATGGGTATTCACATAGGATAGCCCTTGGTGAGCCACGCGCACCCCCATAGGACAGGCGTTGAGCACCTATGGGTACCACCATAGGATAGATCTTGAGGACCTATCGGTACCCCTGCATAATAGCCCTTGGGGTCCTATGGGTACCCCCATATAATAGCCCTTGAGGACCTATGGGCAGCCCTATAGGATGGCCCTTATGGACCTATATGTACCCGCATAGGATGGCCCTTGAGGAGCTATCGGTACCCCCACGTAATAGCCCTTCAGGACTTATGGGTACGCCCATATAGTAGCCCTTCAGGGCCTTTGGGTACTTCCACATAATAGCCCTTGGGGATCGATGGGTACCCCATAGAATGGCTCTTGAGGACCTATGGATACCGCCACATAATAGCTCTTGGGGAACTATGGGTACCCCCATAGAATAGTCCTTGAGGACCTATGGGTGCCCCTATAGGATGGCTCTTGAGGGCCTATGGGTACCCCCACATAAGACCTTGGGGATCTATGGGTACCCCCGCAGAATAGCCTTTGAAGAATTATGGGTACTCCCATAGGATGGCCGTTGAGGGCCTATGGGTACCCGCATAGGATAGCCCTTGAGGACCTATGGGTACTTCTATAGGGTAGCCTTTGTGGACCTATAAGGAGCCATTTAATAGTCGCTGTAAATCTTCCCCTTATAGCGTCAGGTGAGCTTTGTCCCGAGAAAGAGAAACAGAGAGACAGACAGACAGTGAACATTATGTATAGTAATGCTTTTATTTAAGCTATGAGCGAACATCGGTCCTGTAGGAGGAAAAAAGAAAACCAACTTGATACAACATTTTATAAAGACAAGTTGACGAGAAATGGGAAAAAAGTAGAAAGGAGAAAGAAAAGCTTTAGTTAACATTGATCAAGGGATATATATGATATAGATATTTGACAGACGAAAAGAAGAAAACATTTTCATCAATGATAACATAAAATAAAATCGAACAGTGATGGACGATCTTCGGATAGCATATTACGAATATTTTTACGGAATCTTCCTGCGCGAAACATTTTTCTTCTTTCAGTAGCTAATGTTGGATTAGAAAGATATTCACGAAAGTATAGGATCGATAATTTGTGTTGTAAGAAATCTACAAGAATGCTAAGATTTGTTACTAGAATTGTATGAATTAATTTATCCCAATGTTTGAGTGTTAATTTCGAAATAGATTGATATTTGGGTCGATTTTCGATTTCGATATTTGTTGCACCGCACCATTGTTGCATTACTCTGAATACTTTTCGATTCAGACCTTCCAGTTGATTCTGTTTTGATGGAGTAAGGATAGGATAAATGTTGAGTATTGATTGAAGATATGGTCTGATAAATGCATTGTACAGCCGATAATTTACTTGTTCAGTCATCATACGACATGAATTTAATCGTTTGAATATATTCATATTGGTACGAATTTTTGCTTTGATGGAGTCTATATGTGCTGTAAAAGATAATTTAGCAGCTAATATAGTACCCAAATATTTGAATTTTTTAACGTGTTCGATATTGTGACCATTGCATATAGTATTTGAAATTCGTGGAACAACTTGACGATTAAAGAGAATCCAACATGTTTTACTAAAGTTTACTGGCTGTTTCCACTTGATTGAATAGTTTATCAGATGAAGAAGTACATGTTTTATTTGATTAGCTAATGCATTTATCATATTTGATGAAGACATTGATGGCGATGGTGAGAATAAAATGGCAAGATCGTCGGCAAATAAATGTTTCCAATGAATAGTTGATAATGCTTGAAGAATATCATGATGATATATTATGAATAACGCCAGACCAATACAACTGCCTTGTGGAACCCCTTTTGAAAGGTTGAACAAGGCAGATGACGTGTTTTAATATCGATATAGGCTTTTCTGTGTCTTAAATAATGATGAAACCAAGCGATTAAATATAATGGACATTGCAGATTGGTTAGTTTCACCCATAGTCCGTTGAACCAGAGTTGGTTAAACGCAGTCCGAAAATCAACAAAAAGTGCAGCAGCTGCTGTATTTTTTTTATAAACACTGCCCTATTTGATCTATAATAGCAACTAAACGCACAGTCATGTTATGACCGGGACGAAAGCCACTTTGTTCAGCTGGGAGAATACCTTGTTCGTTTATCCATTGACGAAAATGTATCAGAAAGCATTTTTCGAACAATTTTGAGAAACACGGCAGTAGAGAGATTGGTCTTGTTTCTTCAATAGATACCACTTTTGATTTTGTTTTTGATAAAAGGATCATTTTCGCAATATGCCAATGTAATTGTGTTTGCAAGGTAGCTGCGAAGTTGTTCAATCACGAGAGGATGAGTGACAGATGACCTGGAGGAAGCAATTTTATTAATCGATTTGATACTCCATTCAAACCAGTCGAATGTTTATTTTTTTGGAAGAAGAAATGGATCGAAGATGATGGTAAGTAATATTAATAGGAATAGTCGGTCTGTTTGTCAAGATTGTTTCAATTTCAACATCAAGATTGTTGGCTTCAATGTCAATTTCCGACTGAGTGAGTTGATGGCTAGAAAATTGTTTTTCATAAAACGTTTTGGCAATGTTACACATGTCAATTGGCGAGGAGATGATGCTGTTGTTGGTGAGAAAACCTTCTATAGGTGCTGCACGAGAGTTGAAATGACGCTTTACTTTTTTCCAGAAAGCTGTTGTATCACAATCGTTAAACGAATTGCAATACTTCAGCCACGATTTTCTTTTGTGGAGAAATAGCTGCTTGTGTATCATTTTAGACATATCACGTAAAACAACAGCAAAATGAGGATGATGTGTTTGACGAAATAATTTAAGATATTGACGTTTTTGTTTAATCATATAGATAATATGTTCCCTAGACTGAAAGGCTAGGATCTAGAAACCGAAATTCACCTGTGTCTGTCTGTCCGTCTGTCTGTCGGTAGCGCGGTCAAAATGGCCATTTTTTTGGCACAAAAGACCATTTTTATGGCACAAATGACCATTTTTTGGCACAAGTGGCCATTTTTTTGGCACAAACGGCCATTTTTTTACTAAAATTAACTAGGTAACTATGGTACAAATGAGCATGTAACTATGGTACAAACGGTCATTTTTTTGGTACAAACGACCACGTAACTATGGCACAGGTGACCAAATAGCAACCATGGTACAAACAACTATTCCGGTAACTATGGTACAAATGACCATCTAAAGACTGATGTAAATGAACCCATAATAATCATGGGTAAAATGTCAATGGAATAACTATAATTCGGGTAGTGGTGTAAAACGGCTTACAAAAGCATTTAATCAGTGAGAGTCAGACCAAATGAGCAGTATGGATTTAAAGAAATCGTTTAAATTATTCATTATTGTAGCATTGATTGTGCAATGTTGTATCAATGAATATCTAATTTATTAATAGTTTAGAATTAATGCGCGAATTTAAGCATAAAATATTGATTAATAAAACTCAAATTTTATGAATAATATAATTCATATTTTTGTACGTACAAATAGCGCCAATATAATTATAAAAAAATCGTATTGTTGTCTAATCTTATTGGGCGCTATTTATATTTATAAAAGCAAAAAAAAATAAAACAAAAACGATAAAAAAAATTAAATTTGTAAATGCATCATCTTTACTTAGAGTGAGAATTCTCCAAATTAAGTTTTCTGGTCGCCTAAGATATACTAGTAATATTATCAATTTTGCGTATTACTTTTTTAATGTAGCTTTTTATGTTATTACATCCGTACATGTATTCTATCAGTCTAGGGCTAAGTGAATCGCTTGACGATGAACGTTACTTGTTGAGGTAAAGATGGTTTAATTGTTTTTCGGAAAGTGATGAAGGTAAGGCGTGATGTGCATAACGAGAGAAAACGTTCATATAATGAGAAGAAACCTGCTGAATATGACATAGAAGCAGCTAACCATTGCCAATACGTGGCTGTAAATGTAAGAAAAATTTCGAGAAGATTCCAACGGGTGCACTTGATAGGAAAACGATGATGAGTGGAGGATATTTTAAATGACGGATGCCATAGAACGGGATGATGATCATTTCCAATACTTGGAAGAACCGAGAAGGAAGTAGACAACATATGCGATGGTGCAACAATTAAATCAATTGTTGCATTTGAACGAGTTGAAGTAGATATGTATTTGTTAATAATTTCCAGAGATGAATGTATTGGTGATGAAGATAGCCACCTGAATAAAGCTCGACCCGTTTGATTATCTGCAGATCTTGAGCATGAATTGTGCTTAGCGTTAAAATCTCCGGTAAAGATTGAATTTGGATTACGTTGAAGCAAACGATCAAATATATCAAGAGGAATGGGTTCAGTAGGTGGAGAATAACATGTAGCTAATTGAAACATATCCAGATCTGATCCAACTTCCAACACGATTAAATTACATAAATTGTCAAATTCATCTACACGTTGTGAACGAATTGATTTATGCACTGCTATTAACACACCACCAAACATATTTGTTCCTTTCATTGTAAAAACATTAAAGTTAAAGAAATGAGACCTAAATTGTTTAACCGAATTATCATCATGATGCGTACCATTTAATATCACAATTGGTGATGATATGGCATCAATTAATTTAAATACATCGACGAGGTACTTGTTTAAACTAGAGACATTTAAAAGAAGAAGAGATATATTTTGTTTTATGTTCATCAAAGAAAAATTTTTATCACGATGGTTTGTCCATTTTTCAAATAAAAGATCAAGTGTGGGAGTATCAATCCATTCACATAATAATTCTTGAAAGATGTTTTCTTCAGCTTTTGTTAATTGATCGGTATTGATAGAATAAAATTTCTTTTGATTTGGTTTAAAAGTCATCGCTGATGGATTCATTTGATGAGGAATTTGGTAATATAGCATTAGTTCGTGTATCAAAAGCAGTTGATTTAGTTGCTTCTTTGAAATCTTGTTTGAATTGAATAAGTAATGGCCGTAGCCGATCTTTCTCTACTTGTTTGCTCTTACCAAGAAATGCATCACTCATTTCACAAACAAATGGACAGAATTTGTTCAGAATAAATTCTTTTAATAGATTAATTTCTTTGTGACATGAAGTGAGAAGTTGAATTGAATTGTGAGTACTTGAATTAATCTTGGCTTGTTCAGTTGAAAGATGTTCTATTTTAATCATAAGTAAATCAAGTTTCTTCGAAATGTCCAAGATTGCATTTGCATTTGTATTTTCTTGAATATTTTCAGATGCACTGGATGGATGAATAGGTGTATTGCGTTTAGATTGATTTGTTGTCCAAACGGAAGAAGGAAGATTTTCTTCATTCGATTTGTTGTTTGTTGTCCTTGTGTGGACAATTAGCTGCAATATGATCATTATATTGTTGACAATTAAAGCATCGTAATATTCGAAGTGGCGATGAATACGGTTGGATCATGAATGACATATTATCATCATCTAATAATAATTTTTTATTCTTGATAATTTTGTTCACATCTTGATTGGATGAAAAATCAATTCGTACTTTCGAAATTGGTATACCACCTTTAATATAAAGTCGTTCAACTTTGATAATTGTCGGATATTGCTTTCTGATATCTAATTCGAATTTAGTTAAATTCCATTGAGCAGGAACACCTAATGCTACAATAGAATAAGAGGAAACTTTAGATGACAAATCAAGAGAAAAATCAAGAGAACATATTTGTTTAGGCCAAATATTTTTATCCATTAAGCGATCAAATTGTTCACTTGAGTTGGCATATAAAAGAAAACTTTTATTGTGTCCCATTTTTGAATATCGACCATAGGAGATGCTGATGCGACATTTCTTGTTGATGTCTTTAATAATTGAAAGTTCAGATGGTGTATCGTCAGCAACAAAAGTAATACGAAATGGTGGAAATGACGGTCGAGGAGATGTTGAATTCGTGGGATTTGCTATGGCGCGAGATGTCGTTGGGTTTAAGCGCGAATCGCTACTGTTGAAGTATTTGTTACGCGCAGTGACCAAGCGATGTTCAAATTCAAATGAGTCATCACCTTCTTTTGATCTTTCTGATATATTACGTTTTGATTGATTTTGGTGTGCTGTTGATGAATTGATTCTTGAGTCAGGTTGTTCAACCTGATCGTTAATCAAGGTACTAATTTGATGAGGCTTATTGCCTCGTTCGCTCATCTTCATTTTTAAAATAAGGATGAGTCACTGTCTCGTAATATAAAGAAGTTTAGTATACTCCGGACAGAAAGAAAAGAATGAATGACAGACACTGAACATTATATATATAGATAGTTGTATAAATTAATAGGCCAACTCTAAATGAAAAAAATTAATTTTTGTGTTTAGTTTAATTTATACTTACGTTTAAGGAACGTGTTGAATACGATCTAAAGGAAAAAGAATAATATTTGGATTTAATCTAATTGATACTCACAGCTATATAAGTTACTGAAATAAATGGAAATGAAAAACGAATTCATTTGTATAAATACATTACTACATTGAGTTATATATATTGGTGGACAAACTCTAAATGAAAAGAACAACTTTTTATATTTAACACAATTCATACTTATAATTGGTGAAGTTGTTGCATCAGATCTAAATAAAAAAAAATAATATTTGGATTTTATCTTGATGATACTTACAAGTATATAGTTTGTTGAAATAAACATGATCCAGTAAATAAAATGTTTTACATAAATGTATTACTACCTACAGTTATATAAATTAATGGGCCAACTCTAAATAAAAAAGAATATTTTTATGTTTAATTTAATTTATACTTACGATTGAGAAAGTTATTGGATGCAATCTAAAGTAAAAAGAAATAAATTTTAGATTTAATCTAATTGATACTTACAGCTATATAAGTTGTTGTACTAAATCTAAATGAAGAACTAATATCGGCGCCAGAAGTCAGGGCAGTCGGATGTTTTTTAAATAACTTTCGATAGAAACAAGTTAGAGACCTGCAGTTTTCAGCAATCGATAGAAGATTATAGGGGACACATTTTTATATAAAAACCAAGGTTTAAATAATCAGGAACAATAGGAGTAATTTTTGAAGCACTGAAAGAATAGGCTCGTTATTTGGTAAAATCTCAGCAGAACAAGCTGAAACTTTCAGCATATATAGTCCCACTGTAGTCCAATCTTTCCTAAAAATATCATTGATAAATCTTGTAATGACGAGGAATGATATGCCAAACATCATCTGATCTTACATAAAGCTCTTATTCACTCAATA
>CAJNOP010004156.1:0-11060 GCA_905250075.1 Rotaria sp. Silwood1 | reverse complement strand
GCAGCACTAGGCCCCCTGGGAGTACGTAAATACTCCCCAGTAGGGTTGTGCCAATAAAAACTGACACCGATGTTTATATGGACCCAAAAACTAGCAAAACTCGATAATGGATTATTTTCAAAAATGTTGATTGTTACTAGAACACAAAAAAAATTCAGGTGAACGGGAGGTATCGGGTGATAAGAGTGAAATACGTGGCGAAGCAGAAAGTCTACAGGGCAGATTCGTAGTATATATAGAAGTATTCTTGTGATGCACGTTGTAGAAGACCTGTTTTTAATCACCTCTATAAAATCTCTCTAAGAAGGGCACCGCTCTTTAAAGTGGACCATTTGACAAAGTCCTATAGGTGCTCATCTACAGAAGATTTTATTGTAACTAAATAGCTAATTATTTTTACTAGTTGTCTCTAGTAAGTAAGCTACTCCGTATTGTGTTTTATTACAAATAATTTTTATTTAAAAACTTCCAGAACGCAGTTGGATGAAGAATTCAACTAGATTGTTTTTTATACTAAAGTTTGTATTTGCCGTTACCTTGACTATTTACGGGCTTTATGCTTTTACTGAACGATCGAGGAAATACGTTAATCACCGTATTCCCATCATTATTGTGTATAATCGTGTGCCGAAATGTGGCAGTACACTCATGAATAAACTTCTTAGAATTGTTTCTAAGAAATCGAACACATTTCAATTCATTCAATCACAGAATTACACGCATTTACGTCTCTTGCCAACAGATCAATTACAATTACGAGAGAACCTTCTTAATTATTCACAACATGCTAACCACAGCAAACTAATCTATGAGCGACACTATCACTTTGTTCATTTTGGTCGGCAAATGAATAGTGTTTTCTTTTACATAAATCAATTGCGAGATCCATTGGACCGTGTGTTATCTTCTTATAATTATGTTCGGTATAAATGCAAAATTCATGGATCTAGTATGTGTGCGCTATCGCATCGATCGTTAGAAAATTTGACTATGGACGAATGTGTCTCGACAGGTGATCCTGCTAGGTGTCTCACTCTAGCATATGGTGTCACTTTAGCGATGCCTTTCTTTTGCGGTCAATTGCCATTATGCGACGAAACCTATATGAAAATAACCAATGATGCAGCTTTAGCTCTTGCTAAATCTAACATTGAACGCTATTATCTTTACGTGGATCTGGTAGAATATATTGAAAGTTCTTTAGAATTGTTGGAATTCATTCACCCACCAATCTTCTGTGGTATATCAACGTTCTATCGAGAAACTTTCAATAGCAGTCGTGTTTATGTAACCCCTATTCAGTATTGGGGTTCAGTTAGTAACAAAACACGCACCATTCTGCTTCGATTACTCAAATTTGAGTATGAACTGTATTATTTTGTCGAACAACGTTTCATTGATCATTACGCGAAAATTTTTCGTAGAGTACCTCGTCGCAATCGCGATTGATGTTCACCGAGAAAGGATGGATACTCTTCACCTTTTACAGATTCGATCCTACATGTTATCCTCGAACATGAATATATTATTTAAATAAATTTTTTAATTTGGGCAAGTCAACACAATTATTGCAAGATTATCTTTTATTTTTTATTTATTAAATAAATTTTGTTTTTTTTTTATTTGCTTTTTTAAATTAATACATAAATATAATATAAATACAAAGAAAGAAGGAAAAAGAAAAGAAACAATAATAATAATTAATTAAATATAAAAGATATTTTGTACGCGAGGCCTTTCGAATTGTTCTTTTTCAAGCGAATTCATATAAATAGAAATAGGTTTATGAAAGAAAGTTCAATTGAGTCTTGATTTTTTATATATTGTTGGAACCACGATTGTGAATATTAATTTTTGAATATTGATTTTTATACATGTTGCAGGAACAACGATTTTGAATATGGATTTTTTTATGTATATTTTTCATGTATTGTTGGGCTTTTGATGTATTTTAATGGATTTTCATGCGCTGTAATGCGTTTTGGCGTATTTCAGCGTATTATGATTCAATTTCATATGTTTTAATGAATCTTAATGATTCTTCATGCCTTTTTGTGCATTTTAGGATTTTGGTACAGTTTTATGTATTATTCGGCGTTTGAATAAATGTTCATACACTGTCGTATGATTTAATGTATTCTACTGCATTTTGATGTTTTTTAACATACTTTGATGTATTATCATATATTTTAATGCATTTCAATGTGTTTTATTGCGTTTTTCGGTAATTTGATGCGCTTTTGGCAATGTATTTTTGAGATATATTATTCTGAACTGGTAGTGGTTAGTGCAAGTTTAAGTATAAATTTGAGTAGTGAGAGATAATTTTCACAAATAATAGGAGCAAGGAGACATAGTTTTACAAATAATAGGGGTAGGAAGAGATGATTGTACAAATATTAGGAGTGAGGATAAATAATTTTATAACATAAAAGAAAAATTTTTTATATTATATGAGATAGAGATTTTTACAGTATATCGATGATAGAGGAAAAAAGCATAAATACAACGGAGGGAAGAAGCTTTTACAATACATAAGAAAAGGATTCATACAATGTAAAGAAGAAAGGTTTTACAATATATACAACAAAGATTTTTTAATTATAAAGAAGAAATGAAATAGGAGGAAAGTATAGGTGTTTCACGATACACCTTTTTAATTACAATGATTCAGAAGTTTTTTGTTAGTATTATTACCTTTTTATTTTTCCTCCTCATTTTTCATTCTCTTAATGTTTTTCTTTCTTATTTTTCCTCATCTTTTCCTATAGTCGTTGTCATTTTAATATTACTTGATGCTAATATTATTTTATTCTTAGTTCTTTTTTATCTTATATTTTATACTTTTTTATTTATTTATTCTTGTTAGTGTTAGTATTATTTTAGTATTCTTCTTTTTCTTTTTCTTTTTGTTGGTTTTATTTTTCGTATTGATTTCTACGTTTTTAGTGTTGTTAGCTGAGTTTTTATCTAGTCTTATTTTTTAATATTTTTATGGATTTTTGGATGTATTTGAGGTATTTTTTCTATTGTAGTTGTAGTTTCAAGATGTTTTTGTTTGGTCGTTTTTTAACGAGTAATTGTTTTAAATTACTAGTTAATCTATTGGCATATATTATACGTGTGCTGTCTAATGGTGTCTCCTGAAGAATTTCTTTCCATATTTTGTGGAAAGTTGTATCAAAGCGTGCCAATGTTGGTGTGCATGAAAAGTGGCATATTATATCGTTTCGAAAATCTATCCCTCTTTCTTCTTTTTTGTTCCATTGTTCATTAAGTACCTCATCACAATATGTTGCATGGTTTTCTCCTATTAATCGATCGATAGATTCTGTTCTTGTGAGATCTTTATAGAATCTCTGCATTTGTTCATCGACGAATGTTGCTGAATATTTATTTAGCATTGGTGTTATTTTTATTCTATCTAACTCTTCTCTAAGATCATTAAGATGCGAACTTATTCGTGTCGCTCATAATGCTGCATCATATGGAATATTTCTCATGATGTGTTTCGGATGTACTGAGTGATAAGGCAATAAATAGGGTTGTGCTGCTAATTTACAATATATTCTTGTTCTAAAATTTGGAATCTCGATTCTTATTGTTACGTCTAGGTCATCGACTGATTTTCCTCCTTCCCATTGTATTTTTAAATTTGGATCAGATTTGTTTAATTCTTCAAAAATATTATTCATTTTTTCTGGTGGTTGTTTCCTTGTTAGAAATACATCGTCTCTGAATCGAAAATATAATTCTTTTTGTCTGTGTTGTTCTTTTACTAAGATATTCTCCCATTTTTTAACGTATATGTCAGCAAGTACTTGTGTACATGCTAAGCCCATGGCTCCGCCTCTAATTTGTTTATAATATTTAGGTTGTTCTGCTGGCTGTTGAAGTACAAAGTAGGAATTTTCTAATACCTATAAAAATAATGATTTTATTATGTTTATTGATAAATTTCCTATCTTTCGACATCCATTTCTACCTAAAAATTCGCATACTGCTAACACCGCTTCTTTCTGTGGAATCATTGTGTAAAGATCCGTTATATCGAATGTGTAAAGATTTGTTTCTGATGTTGTTTTATATTCTTTCAAATGTTTTAGAAGTACTAAGGAGGTATGTTTATTAAGTAGTGGTCGAATAATCTTATCAAGAAAACTAGCTATTTTTGCTAATCGAGATTTTATTCCGCTTACTATTGTTCGAAGCGGCTCACCTAATTTATGATCTTCAGGATTATAGTATAAGTTTGGTAACTCTGATTCAGCGCTCGATGGTCTTAGTTTATCTAGTAGTGATTGTGGTATTCTTTTCATTGAAACAAGATTTCAAAGAAAGGACCGCGCCGGATTTGCCGAACTATTTATTTAGAAAAACTAAATACAGGGTTTTGTAGAGCTCAAAAAGTTACATCGAACGGTATCTGGAGGGTGTCGGTGTGGATGTGGGATGTGGATGGGTGCGAGTTTCGGTGCAGTTGTGGTTGTTCTTCTTTCAATAAAGCTCACCCACACCCTGCTAGAATACCTTGTTCAGTATCTCATTCTTACTTGTTAAGTTCAACTTGTTGAGCAACAGACTTTTGAAAACGAAGCAATAGTTACAGTTGATAAAACGACTTCACTTGTTATTGGCACCAATTTTCGTTTTCTTAATGTTAAAGGTGATGGTGCAGGTGAAGCAACCAATTTTTTTTATAGTTAGATTCTGGATAGTAAACGTATTAAACTTTGTTAATAAAAAGGTCTCAAAATATAACTGTTTATGTACTTATATATGTGTCTTTGATATTTAATGAAACAGATTATGAACCGTAGTTCTATAATTTTCACAATGATTTTATTAAATTTTCTTTGTTTTTGTTAAATTAATCAGATCAATTTTCTAATGTTTAAACTAGATTAAAAATGAAACATATTCAGATGAATACGCGAGATGAAATGAAGATTGAATAAGTTCAGCCTATATTAGCTTTTTTGGTTTTTTTCAATCTATTTTTCTTCCTAAGCATGGTACAACAGTACATACCTGACTCAGACTTTAGAGTACTCCATTTGATCTGAATAAAGTGGAACACATAAAAGAAAAATTTAACAAAAGTAACCTTTTTTCGTGAATAAATTCGTTAAAACACATTTAATAACAAGTGTAATTATCAGTATATTTTGAAATGAGTATTTTTCCAATTATATGTTTTAACAGGATGATATCTATTTCTTGATAATATTATATTTGAATAGTATAAAATAACTTTGATAAAAATTTTTTTGTCTAAGTTTAAACTTCGACACGACATAGATATACTTTTTTATTGAATGAAGAACAACGACTTATCAATGAAAGCGAAACAAAATAAGAGCAACGTGAAGCAAAGCGAGGAAAGAGATATATTACATCGAAATTCGAGATTATTTAATCATTTGAATAAAAGTGATTATTTATGTCATAGATGATTCTTTTATATTCAAGGCGAAGGATGTATGCGTCGCAACCGGCATGGACAATGCCGCACTATGATTCGGCAAAGGAGTAACAAATACCATAAGCAAATATGTAGACTTGCTGTTAATCCTCCATATAATCCAAGCAGTGTTGTGAATATATAAAGAATATTGTTTGGTTCGGCACGATGATATTGACATATTGATGGAGCACATTCTTGAAAATATGCAGAATAATTAAGTGAAACAGCATATGATATCCTGTAATAGTCATCCAGAATCGATCCTATTGAAGTCGTTGGTGAGAATGGCGTTGCATTAAGATTAAATGTAGTAAAAGAACTACCCAGAACTCTATTTAGTTGATTGACGCAAACATCATCATACAAGCATTCAAATGTCGACTGTGAAAGACCATCCATGATTGAACATCCAACAACAATGCCTAAATAAATGAAATATCAATGATAATGAATTTAGTTTTTAAACTATCATCTTTTAATCATAAACCGTTTTGAAAATCTCAGTCAACCAATCTGCACTGATAAAAGTATATAAGAAAGTTTGAGAGAAAAGTTTACCTGGAAATACATATGAGTCATCTGTCGAATCATAATATATAGGTAACTTTTTACAATCAGATCTACCACTTGGACAAAAACAAGTATCATTATTTGATGAAATTGGAATGTTACGAAGAATATAGTTTTCATCTAAACCTGAAAAATCTATTTTCCAACTTGTCATATGTTTGTTATGAAATTGATTTGCTTGAAGCATTTCAGAAGTCCATTTAAAAACTTTTTCTGGTGACAATATGAAATTGCTATCTATTCCATTTGTAAGTAAGTTTGTCCATGCCTTAAATGACTGTAAATTCATTGCTTCAATTGATATCAAACGTATCTGATATAAAGATAACATTGCTTGATCTGAACTTTCTGTCGCGAAAAGACATCGGTAATATAGGAGACGAAATTGTGATTGAATGAGATTCCAATTGGATTCTTCCAAACCTATGTTTGTTAGTACTGAAATCACCACGGAATACAGTTGAAACATGATCTGATTGCAATCTTCAGAATATACAGGTGAGACAGTTAGAAACTTTAAGCTAGAAATAGCAATATGTGTACAAGGACATGATAAACTATCAGAATATTGTTCGTGAAGAAATGAAAAGTAAGTTTCATTTGGTGAATCCACATTTATCACTACTATACCAAGCTGAAACCGCACGAAAACTGAGATAATAACGAAACATAGAACAAGTAGAATAATATAGATTCTTGTTGCTGAATGTTGGTGTTCCACTTGTGGCTTTTCTCGGTATACGTTCACTCTAGAAAGCTCATCTCGAATATAGGTAAATATCCTTCTCCAATGTAAATGAATGCCTATAATGAATCAAAATTATTAAACAGTGGAAGAAAAAATTCTCACCTCGCGTTTGCCGACGACAAAAATGATAAATCAGATAGATAATTTTAATGAACAATGGAACGAAAACACGAAGAAGAACAGTTAATCCTCCAATCAAGCCAATAACTAAGTTAACACAAGCAAAAGGATGTAATTTATGCTGTATTGTATAGGTACATATTTGTGGCTGGCAATGAGCATAGTACGATGTATAATTTTTTATGTAGATCCATTGATCAACAAAAGCAGTCCGCATGAGAAATAGGAATGGGTCTTGAAGTTCCATTGTGATGACATCATTAGGATCAAGTGCTGTTATATTAGTCAAATTGATTGGTAAATAGATATTTTCATAATCATAAAGACGTTGATCAATTAGCATCTGGACACATGGTTGATTGTAAAAACATTCTAGTGTAGAAAAACTAAAATCTAAAAGTGTACAACCAAGGTATAGACCAGGAATAATTTGACCTGGTATGATATCGGCTTCTGCAGATAACAATGAATTGCTATAGAAACCCAATGATTTTAAACAAACTTGAACTTCTTCACAATCACATGGCAGATTATTAAAAATATTAGTATTGCTTGAACCATATTTTAGAATCCACGTATTATTAATATGGTTGGATATCAGAGAAGGATCAGTAAAATCGAATGAAATTAATCCACCCTGTCGAATACTTTCTTCCACTTGATATAATTTAGCCCAGTATATTTGGCCAATCTAAACAAAAGATATAACGATACGCTTTGTTTTTATTGATACTAGAATAATGTTATTTTACTTCACAAGATTAATCTGTCTGCTTTTCCTCGTTTTGTTGAAAATCCACATTACCGAAGATATACTCCATAGAGTAGGAATGAAAGTCTCAAAGTTCAACAAATATCTTCTGATTTAGATGCTCAATGTGTCAGAAAACATTTTTTAAGCTGTCATTTTTCATTATATTTTACCTGCATTTGCAAATAAATTTCCCACATAGAGGTTGTTTCATTGAATTCTAGTTGAGAAAGAGGTTGAGGAGAGACAAAATACTCGTCTTGAAACGAATTCATCATATTAGACAAAGTTCTATTGGCTATATCACAGCATATTTTAGCGTAATTGAAAAATTTAAGTCCATTCTTTCGAAAATCAGTCCAATGAAATAGTGGATTAGGATCGATGGTACCATTTAAGAATTCCATTTTCCAATATTGGAACCAACGATCATCATGCACAAAACTACTTGTACAAAATGAATGAATTTTTATGTCATTGGATATAAATGTTGAACGTGGTATCAATGAATATCGACATGGACATGAAAGAATGGACGAATACATGGCATAGAGGTGCTCAAATTGATCTAGACTTGGATTTTTGATAGTGATTCGTTGTGAACTAACTATTGAAGTAGAGTAAATAGTCAATATGTATATACCAAGCATCAATAATATGATATAGATACGAGTAGAATAAATCCCATGTCGAACATTGGTGAAAGTTGTTGCGAACAAATTAAATGTAGTAACTTTGTGACCAACTAACTTAATGAAGTTTCGTATACGATCTTTGAAATCTATTAAAAGAAAAAGAAAAAGTACAAAATAAAATATTCTGAAATAGAGATTAATTTTACTTCTATTGGGTTCATGTTCTTCATCAGCTTTCAACATTCGAACTTCTTGGGGACATAAACGTAAAATGAATTTTAGCAACAATGGCGATGCTATACGTAATACTACGATAAGTCCACCAAAAACACTAGCCATAGTTGTGATCATGTAAATGAGAAAGAACCGTTGTATATATGAATATGAACATGATTTTGGTGCACATGTTCGAAAATATGCCTCAAAATCAGTAGAGTTCTTCCAAGATTCGATCATTAGATTATCAAAGAGAACATTAATAGTTGTTGCTGGAGTGAATCGTGAAGGGTTTGAAATATTTAAAATTGAGACAGTGGAAAGACCACCAGTCAATGAAATTACCATATCTAAACATGATTGGTTATAAAAACATTCCAATGTTGAATGAAGCAATGCATTTTGAGGGATGCATCCAACTTGAAATCCTGGTACAATGAATAGAGGTGGTTCATCAAGTGAAAACACTTCATTTGGAATGATAGCTTTTGATTGATTATAAATACCAGCAGGATAAATACAATGATTTTTCTGATCACACCGACATATTTCATTCGATATCGATGACGATTGAGTTTGATTAACCTGTTGTGGATATATGGCAGAAAAAGTTTCATAAATGTTACTACCAGGAACACTTCTCGTATAGAAATTTGTTCGTAATGCAGATATAAAGCGATGTTCTAAAACAAGGGATAACACAAAATGATTGTGTGATTGAAAAGTGTAAAGTGTATTTTTCTTGAATTGTTCAATAGATGTGTCTATATAACTATGAAGTACGTCACGCGACAATGCAATTAGTGAAAACACTGTTGCTGAAGCCAAACTTTTAAGAGCATCAATTACAACTCCATGTGATATTCGACAGAGAAGAGATAAAACTTGCAATTGTGCAGAAGCCATCAATCGAAAATCAAGAGGATAGTAATTGCTTGTATTAGCATTGAATAACGAAGAAAACCATTCTTCGTTGATGAAATTACTTGAACAAACTTGATGAAATTGTGGATTGAATGACACAAATTGTAGATAAGAAATTGATGTTTGAGAACAGCGACATGCAGTTGTAGTTGGGTATCTATTGATGAAACTTTCGAATTCATTGACAGACGGTGAATAGACAGTGAATGTATGTGTTTGAGGAATAATACCAGTAAATGTTAGTATAATCACAAGAGCGATTGAAAGCAAGACGACGAAAACACGTGTTGATAGAAGCTGACCAGTGAGAGTCATCTCATCATAGTCATTGTAGAGATTCAGATTGCGAATAAAATATAGCAATTGATTTTTATGTTGAACATGAGTAGTAGATTGAGTAATCATTGGTGTAGAAGATTATTTATTAAGTCTATTATGCAAATCTTAAATATATATCGAGTAATCGAAAGACATAAACATTAGTGAATGGTTTATTTCTTTTTGCCTCCTTAGAAAAGTAATAAGTCATTAGAATTTTTAATTTTAAAAGTTATTCATTCCACATTGCGCATTTCTTTGCTTCTTCTGTTCTCTAACTGACTATATTTTGAATATAAGCTTTTATGGTATATATTTCTTTTTCTTAGCTCTTAGTTAAATGGAAAAAATATTGTGCTAACATTTTGGTAGGCATGACTGAAAAAATGTAATAGCTAAAGAAAAATCATTACTCTGGTGAGCGAGAGAGATATGCTTCGAGCATCTGATGTATTTTCATTATTTTAATTTTGACTTTTGTTTGAGTAATGTTTTCTTACTTCTTCATTTCCTTGTTTTGAACTGCTCTTAAATAATTAATTTATTTTTCTACTATCCAGAATGACTTTATTCATAAAATAATTTTCTATTTCTCAAAAAGTAGTTTGTTTTCTTTATTTACAAAGATGTTGTACTATTATTTAACAGAATCAAAAGTATCTGATTGTAAACTGCTGATATTTCTATGTGAATCAATACATTTTATTTCTAATAAAAAGTAGTTGTTTTCTCTAGTAGTACTGTTTAATTGGTATCGACCATTTGTTTTTAATTAAAAGAAAGCTGATTTTATTTCATTTTATTGAAAGTCTTATCTGCTCATGAATTGAAAACCTTTTTTTAAGGCTGTAGTTCTGTCTGCTTATTGAGCACCTTCATTTCGTCCGAAAAAATTAATATTGCTTGTGATGACACAGCTCTACTTGGGTATAAAGAACAAATCCAAACACACTTCAAACCTATATTTCTATTGTTTTGCCACATAAGAAAAGTTTAAAAGTGTTTTATATGAGACAGTCAACATCTAAGGCTCAAACGCATCGTTACCGATCAGTCTTTGGGAATTTCTATGATATGTATACTCCAGTTTAGTATCATAGTGTTCTTGTCTGAAATAAATTTTTGAAAAAGAATGAAAGCTAAGTATTACTATGCATGAGAAAACATTTCATCGGAAAAACTGAATTTAGTATTTACCCTGACCAGCCGCCCTTGTGCTTTACCATAAAAGTTAAATCACAGAATTTATTATCAATATTGTCTTTATATGTTTCGGGTGTGGGTGTGGGTGGGGTGTGGGTGTGGGTGTGG
>CAJNOP010004155.1:249-11060 GCA_905250075.1 Rotaria sp. Silwood1 | reverse complement strand
AGGTGATTAGAAGGGCGATAGTGATAGTGCGAGCATTTATAAAAACATTACCTCAGGAAACTCGAAATGTTTAAAAACTCTTACAAAAGAAATGGTGTGGGTATGGGTATAGAGTAAGTCATCACCCACACTCACACCTATACCCTCACCCACATCTACACCCTCACCCACACCCACACTCACACCCACACCACCCACCCACACATACACCCACACCCACACTCTAGATAAAAACATTCTATTCAGAGCGAGAAAACTTTTAGGAATGTGAACTTTTTTGAGTGGCTTTGATGGAAGGGGTCCGTTTGAATGAGTGCGTTACCACGACTTTCGATCCTTCTGAAATCGTCGCAGTTCGACTAAATGAAATGAAAATTTTAGTGAAACTAGAACTTTCATATGTCTTGCTGCAGTGAAAGTTTCATCTCTTTGTCACCTTAAATTATCGAGTTATAACAATCAGAAGGTCAAAAATGGATGAGTACGTTACCTGTAGACAGGCTGTATAACGGAAAGATGTTTATTATTCAATGTATGAGAAGATATATGAAATAACAGTTTTGAGTCTAAAAAGCTGCATAAATTAAAATTTTCTTCCTTTTTAGATTTTCTTTTAGTTTCATTTTAAACAAAAAGTTAAACCATGGCTGATAATGATAAAGCTAGTATTTTTCGTGGACAAAAAAGTGTTTCAAGTTTTTCATCATCTTCATCAGCCTTAACAAATAATCAAGAACAACCGAAGGTATGTAATTGGGTTTTTTAATTATATTTTAAATCCCGAATGTTGTGAAATGAGTAGAGATGAGAGGTAAGAGTCAGTTTTTTGTTTTGGTTATAAGAGTTCTCGTCTTTTTTCCTACATTTAATTTTGGTCAAATAAATGAAACTCGTAAAAACATATCTGATATTAATAAAAATAATAATATTGATTATGATGATGAATCGGAAACATCTATAAGTATGGAACAATTATAATTATTAACTAAACATACACATTTATGTCATATAAATTATTCACTAATATTGGAAGATGATGAAACAAATCCACAATCACCATTACATTCTGTTAAATCATTTGAAGAATTAAAATTAGAACCATAATTATGAAATGGTATTTATTATATGGGTTTTCGACGTCCATCACGTATTCAAGAACGTGCATTATCACAATTACTTGCTTATCTACCACGAAATATGATTGCACAATCACAAAACGGGCCTGAACAGTAAATTCAAAAACAAAAAAACAAGCTTTATTTATTTGGCAACACTTAGTCGTGTAAATCCAAATTAAAATTATGTTCAAGCGCTTATTCTATCACCAACATTTGAACTTGCTTTACAAATTGGACAAGTTATTGCACATATGGTAAAATTTTTACCATATATTAAAATAGCATTTACTGTACGTGATCCAACAATATCAAAACGAAATGAATATATTAAAGGAAAAGTATTAGATGTTCCTATTGTTATTGGTGCACCTGGCACTCGTTGAAGATTGGTGTAGACAAATGAAAATAATTGATTTAAAAATATTACGTATGTTTGTTACTGATGGAGCTGTTTTTATGATTAGTTTGCTGGGATTTTCACAAATTTGTATTGATCTTATTAAAAATACTATTGCAAAAGATTGTCAAACAATGCTTTTTTCAGCAACATATTCAGATGAGGTTTGTTTGAAGGGAAAAAAGATATTTTGAAATTTTCAAGAAGATTTATTTTCATTTTTTTTGTTTCATTAGGTTATGGATTTTGTGAAACGAATTATTGAAAAGCCGGGTAAATTATTTCTAGATTTTCATTTAATAAAGAAACGTATTCAACTGTTAGACGCTGTTCGATCCTATATTTTAGCTATGAATAGGATTCGGTAAAACTAAGAAATTCTTAAAATGATTCGGATGCATACAGATACCTAGCTACAGTTATGATTGTTTTAGGTTCATGAAAAATTTAATTATGAGATTTTCATCTGAAATTCTGTCCATAGACAAGTCTCATGATTAGTAGAATGTCGTGAAAGTTTCTGTGCAAACGAATATATTGTAATTGAGATATCGAATATCCAATGAATGGTTATATGTCACCAGACAAACGATATAGAATCGAATTGTCTTAGATACTTGATATCTCAAGAAAAATATGTTTGTTTGAACTAAAATCTTTAGAACAGGTTCAAAGGTCGAAAAACTACTAAGACGGTCATAACGCTGGACTAAATGACACTTGAATTCCGACTGATTAAGGATTTTGTAGTTTTATTCATTTCTATAATAATATCGAGTCAAACGATGTCCAACATCTACATGTGTATTTTCTTAGACAACAAAAGCCAGTAGAGAATTTCGTATATCCCTATTTGCTTTTAAGTCGACTATGTACAGATGATACTAAACATATCCAATATTGGTAAGATATATTTCCCTATATTAGTATATCTTTACATCAAGAAAGAAGATTCGTTGATATTTTCTGTTCATTTTGAATACATAAATTGTAATAAAATCAGCTGGCACAGTTCTAATAGGCTATTAAAGATTGTATATGGAAACAGTTTTTTAGCTTCTAAAAAGCTTGTTTCCGTACATTTTCTGCTTTTAAGTAAAGTTCGATTCTCATTATCCAAATTGATTCAAATAGAACTATGATCTAAAGCTCGTTAATTTGATCTTGACATCCAATGCAAAGAATAGAATTAATAAATGCAGAAAACTATTCAACCACTACGAGAAAAAAAAGAAGCTGCACTTAGAAAAGTCGTATAGAACATAATACTACACTCTAACGAAAGAATCACCTGAGGTGATATCTCGCGTTGGAGGTGAGACCTTAGTTATTACGACGGTTGTGTTGAGTCTACAAGCAACCTAGAAAGACTCTTCGCCATGCATTTGTTCTTTCGAAGTTATAACCGTTATACTGGATTTCTTATCTTTGATACAATATTTATGAACATTTGGCGAAACAAATTTTGGCTTAATACCTTTTCCATAGGCAGCTCTCGAAATCATTAGTTTCCTAGAAGTTTTAGTTAAAAAGAAGAATCTCTTATCGAAATATCAAATTCAATAAAAAAAAACATGATATTGAATCAAAAGGATGGCTAGAACTTTAAAAGAGTAGCGCATGGGGAAGAATCCTTCTTGATTACTCCGATTCTCAATAGGCCCTTCATAAGATTGTCTACTTTTCTTCACATTCAATTCTATCTATTATTTCTTTTTGTTTTTATTTAGTTATTTTTCGATTAAAACATGAAGAACAATCATTATCAAATATATTCGTAAGTATTCGTACACATTTTCATTATTATTAAGAATTTGTTGTTTTTTTTTGATTAACTAGGACAATTTTATATTGAATGTAATAATGATGAAGAAAAATATGATGCTGTTAAAACAATCTATTTATCAATAACTATTAGACTAGCAATGATTTTTTGTTGTTATAAACGTACAGCTCATGCACTTGCATTATGAATGATAAATGATAAACATTGTGTTGAATTACTATCATCAGAATTAACTGTTGAACAACGTGCTGCTATAATAAATCGTTTTCGTAATGGAAAATTTCGTGTCTTAGTTATAACAAATGTTTGTGCACGTGGTATTGATATTGATGATATATCATTAGTACTTAATTTTGGATTTCCACTTGTTTATGATGATAAAAAACATTGTTTTATTGATAAACCTGATTATGATACATATTTACATCGTATTGGACGTGCTGGACGTTTTGGTCGTATTGGTCATACGTATGTTTTAATGTAGATCGATAAATGTTTTTATTATTTTTTGTTTTTTTTTTTCATATAGATTTAATTTAATAACTCCATCAGAATAACATTTACTCATACAAGTTGAAAATTATTTTCAAAAACCAATTGTGAATATTTTCGAAAAATATATTGTCAATGATGAATTTTATGACATATAGATATAATGTATATATATGTTGATAAATTTGGTTGTTTTTTGATTTTGTTCTCTGTGTGAAATGTGATATTTTTGTGTGATTAGAAATTTTGAAAGAACAGAAATTTATTATAGATTTTTGAACAGAAAAGAAAGCCAGATTTTTTTTCTTATTTAGTCTGAAACTATGACATCAACAACGACAAACGATAATTCAATTTCATTAACACAAACAGTTCAACATCCTTTTCCTGCATCAAAATCAGCATTAACATCACCATTAGCTTCACTTGCAAATGCTACGGAACCAAATAGTTCTTCATCGAATCAACAACAATCATCAGTTGCTACTTTTCCTCAAAGAAAAACAGGAGCATCACCAACAGTATGTTTACATTCATGTTTCTTTATTTCTATTTTGTACGTTTATTGGCATTACCGCAGTACTCATAAGTACCGACAGTAGATTGCCAGTTGAAAAACAACTATTAAGCAGAGAATACCGAACTGTTTAAGAGTAATATCATTTTTTGTGATCCAAAATTTTTGTTTTCTATGACCATTGTATAATCTAAAGTAGTATCCATCTATTGAGTACATTTTGGGATCTAAAACTTGTCTCTTAACCTTAAAAAAATTAAGTTCATGTAACAGCAACAGCGAATCGCGTTTTTCTCAAACCAACTTTTTTTCATGAAAAAAGTGCATAAACATCCCTGTCTTTTCAGCCTAGTATGCCCGATTGAGATGAAACTTTCATCATATATACTATACGCTGTTTGGAACGGATATTTTTTTTTGTTTCAAATAGTATTGTTCTGCTGATTTTTGTTAGCTCTTACGGAAAAAGCTCTATTAAAAAAGACATGCTTTTTTTAGAGTACTTCTCAGGCTTGTTTCTTTTTATTCGAAGTACAAAAAATAAGTAGATGCCCATCTTAAACAGTGTCTCGTGCCTATTAAAAAAAATTTTTAGCTCAATAGAAAATAGTATCTCGAAGAAACGGAGAAAGGCAACTTTTTGCCATTGAGATCCTTGTATCTCGTACAAGGTAGCATTTCGAAACTTTGAGTCGGCAACAACTTTCGCTCAACGTACCCTGAAAATATCAATTTTTCTGGTGAATGGTTCTCCAAAAACCTTGAAAATTTGTGAAAGGTACTCTTCAGTACCACCGGTATAGCACACATTATACTAAACGGTGTACCGACGACTTTTGCCCTGTTTGAATTGTATACCTTTCACTTCGAAAGTTTCAAGAATGAAATGTTGTAAAATTTTTATTTATACTTAAGACTAATAAAGAATCTCCATTTGGTGGTTCATTTATACAATCATCTACAACTGGATCGAATACAGGGTTTTCATTTACAAAACCATTACCAACAAATAGCTCTGGTCATTTTTTTTCAAATACAACATCAAACAATGCTTCTGGTGTTTCTTTTCCAAATACAACATCAGGAAATTTTCCTATATTTAATTTTACAAATTCATCAGAAAATCCTTTTAGTGTTCCATCTAATCAATCAACAATTAATTCACAGGTTCGACAACCAATACAATCATTTACATTTTCATCATCTAAACAACAACAAGAAATATCAATCATAAATGAAGCAGCAGGAACTACACAAAATAGTATATCAACATCTTCAAGAAAATTATCTGATCCTTCAACACCTATTTCACAACAATCAGGTTTCCCAAATCAAGAACAAGAAGCAACAGATCTTCCAGCTTCATTAGCTGATATATCATTATTAGAAAAAAAAATTCGTACAAAATTAGTAGATTCAAGTGCATTAGTTATTGATCGTAGTGATCCAACATCACCACTATACTCACTAAAATCATTTCAAGATTTCAATTTGAAACCTGAGTTATTAAAAGGTAATTTTTTAAAAATAGTTCAACTTAAAATAAATAATAGTCGTTATTTCATTCTTCAAAAAAGAAGAAAATATTATTGTATATATTTGTCTCATAGAAAATAAGAGTTTTCTACAAAAAAAAAGTTTTTCCTTATCCTCAAAATATTCGGCATATCAGCTACTAGTTTTAAACAAATGTCAATATGCCTTTGTATATAGATTTTGATAAGCTAATCATGATGACACAGAAAGTTTCTTTGTCCTATAGTTACAATATTTTGTTTTTCATTTATGTATTACATTAGAAGTCTTCCTAGAAAAAGACAAATGTCTTTTTCTTTATTAATAGATAGCTGAATAACATTTGAAATTTAGTATATTTAATTTAATTCTTCGCGTAAACATAAGAAGTTGACATTTGTTAACAACTATTTCTTGACTATTGTATATAGAGAAACTCCTTTTTTATTTCATCACAATCCACGTGTCGCATTCTATGAACTAGTATCTATGTTATTTTTAATGACGAGACAATGGAAACTTCTTTCATTTATAAGAACTTTATACTTTTGTTTTTTTTTCATAGGTGTTTACAGTATGGGTTTTCAAGCTCCTAGCAAAATTCAAGAAATTGCTCTACCGCATTTATTAAACAATCCCCCAAGTACAGGAAATTCGTCATATTTAATTGTATTGTCTAAGTAATTTTGTTTTCTAGAAAATATAATAGCACAATCACAATCTGGTACAGGTAAAACAGCTGCTTTTTCATTAGCAATACTATCACGTATTGATCCATCGATTCCATCAGTGCAAGCACTTATTCTTGCACCAACATTTGAATTAGCTATACAAATTGGTTCGGTTATTGAAAAAATGGCACAATTTTTACCATATATTAAAATTGCTTATGCTGTGCGTAATGCCGCAACTACTTATGTTCGTCGTCAACTTTTAAGCGAACCAATTGTTATTGGTACACCAGGTACAGTTGAAGATTGGTGTCGTCGACAACGTGTTATAGATTTAAGTAAATTACGTGTATGTTGTGTTGATGAAGCTGATGTTATGATAACAACTGAAGGTTTTCAAAAAACATGTGTTGATCTTGTACGAAGTCTTAATCCTTCCATTTGTCAAATGATGTTATTTTCAGCTACATATTCCGATGAAGTTATGGCATTTGCAAGTGAAATTGTTAAAGATCCAGTTGTTTTAAGATTAAAACGTGAAAAACAAACATTAAATAATATAAGACAATTTTTTATACGTTGTTATGATCCTGAACAAAAATATCATGCTATTGAACAAATTTATGCTTATTTACCACTTGGACAAGCAATGATTTTTTGTCGAACAAAAGCAACAGCACGTGAATTAGCTGTTCGAATGGCAAGTCAACAACATTCAGTACGAGAATTAACAGGAGCTTTAGATATTGAACAGCGTGCATCAGTTATTCGTCAATTTCGTGACCGTGTATTTAATGTACTTATATCAACAAAAGTTACAGATCGTGGTAAGTTTAAGCGTCTTTTCATTGTTTGATTTTTCTAATCATAAATACTATCTCTATCATTCGCTTTCTTTCTCACGAGTATCTCGAGGTCACCAAAATTTCACGAGTAGAGCTTGTCGAGTTCGAGTCCGAAAACTTTTCATTCGATGAGCTCTATTAGCCTGATAAGTATGTTCGGTGTGCCAATCACTGAATATAAAAAGCTGGAAAAAAGTATTCCGTACATTCTGAGCAACTATCCAATATTGATTGAAAAGTTTCATTGAGAATATAAAAATACGCTTCCACTGAATCTTTCTCTATATATTGATTAGTCCCATGATAAGAATATTAGAATAAAATGATTGAAATGTCTTTTTTTCAGGTATTGATATTGAAGATATTTCATTAGTTATTAATTATGATATGCCAGTTACTGTTGATTTTAAACCAGATTATGAAACATATCTTCATCGTATTGCTCCTTGTGGTCGTTTCGGTAAATTAGGTATGTTAAATATTTCTGTTGATATTTGTTGAATATTGAGTCTGGTTTTTTTTTTGTTTTGAGGCTATACATTTAATTTCATTGGTTCAGAAAAAGATTTTAATACAATGAAAGCAATTGAAGAATATTTCCATCATCCTATTGTTGAAATAACTATTGATGACATAAGCAATCTTGAACAAGATCAAGAATAAAATTTATTTTCATAAATTTGTATTATTGAATAAGTCTTTTTTTTCTGTGTCTATTGTCAAGCATGATATTCTCTTTGACTCTTCTCTCTTTTTTGTTCCCCTGTATGTGTGATACATTATCAAAAATAAAAATCAAGCTATAAAAAAAAACTGATTTCTATATTTCAATAGAAAAATGTATTTTATGTAAATGACCTGATTTTGAATGATGAATTAATGGTAATTTAAGTCGAGCATTACCCGATCGAGGCCAATCATTAATTTTTTTCGTAATTATCACGAATAAATGATTCAGCTGTATTCATAAAACATTCTTTTCGTACATTTTGTAAACGTTTTTTTTGTTTTAATTCGTCAATATATTGTTGAGTACGACGTTCAAATAGAAATTCATATAATCGTTTATTTTGAAGAATATCATGTACTGGTTGAACTGAATATTCTTTTATTGTCCAATATCTTTTTGTTAATTTATAATAAAATTGATGAGTACTTGATTTTTCTATTGATTTATATTTATATGATACAACTAAACTAAAATCATTTTTTGCATGTTGTTCGCAAAGACGTTCGGAAAAAATATAATCTTTAATCAATACGAGAGCGCGAAACTAAATCGAATCAGGTTGAGACGCCTCATTCGACTTTTTTTTCGCTCGATCACATAATAATGTTACACGTTAGTGATGATTGGTTTACATGAACAACACATACAAGAGAACACAACACCAATTTAGAAGTTATAATTAACGTCTTCTGATTGTTGTAAACGCATTTGTTAACTATGAACGTGTAATCAAATAATGAATACGTATGGTATAATCTAATGATTCTTCAATAAGTTAAATACTTTCTTGATCTATATTTATTGACAACTGTACAGAGAGTCTTTTATCTTGATAAATGTCATAATAGAAATAATATATTCATTCTTAGCAATAGACATGAATAAGTAAAGCAATGTGTTTATCTGTTCATATCAATGTTGTTTTATTATGTTTACTCATTTATTCTTTTTTGAATGTTTTGGTCATTGCTTTTGAATGAAGAACTAAAGAAAACGATCTATGATTTTATTGTGAAGTGTTTTGGTTAATTTCCATAGCGATTGGCTCTTGCCGGTCCAATCTTGCGAGACATGCACTCATGTTGTAAAATCTCGACTGTTCAAGAATTAAGTACAATCTTATTTCGAAGAACGATCGGCGTAGAAGTTTTACGAACAATTTTATTCTGTAAAATCTATTTGCTTATATACGGATGGTATTACAGAACTAAATGATCATAAAATATGTATGAAAATACTACGTATATAAAAGTTGAACAAAACAGTAGAAGAAATAGTTGATGAAGAAAAGAATAGGACACGAGAACAATATCATTATTTCTACTCTCAATGAACGTCGAATAGAAGCCTTATCGAATCGAATCGATTGAAGATTTTGTCATACGTTTTGTGCTCTGTTAGTCATAAATATCAAAAGAAACAAAATTTTGTCCAATAGCGACAAGTACAATACACTGCTATCTATTGAACCAGAATTATTTGATATGCATATGAACTTCGATAGATCTATTTTTGTCTATGATAAAACTTATAAATTGTACATCTAAAAAGGATACTTTGATATGTAATATGTTTAAATGTTATTATTTTATTTTGTTACAAGAATTAGTCAAAATGATAATATATTGTTTTTAATAAAGCATATAGTACATGATATTCATTTTGTTAGATTTATATAATAAAATTAAATAGAATAATTATTCGTATAAATCTTACTTGGTTGATTATATTGATTAACCGATGTTTATCTATTTCAGAAATCGAACCAATACCGATAGATCGCTCTTTACCGATATGTTTCATGACTTCTTTTTCGTTCTTATTATTTCATAGAGAGTGAGTAAGAAACTTTGTTGAAAGTTGACTACGTTAAATGTCAAAACCGATAGATAAAATGGTACGACAATTTGGAGTCCAGTGTCAGTAAAGATTTCGAATCGTTATGGAAACGATGTTTCGTAACGAGTTCATACAATTTATTATTTTGATCGAAAACTATAAAAAAGAATGTTCATAATCTCCTCATCCATATAGATTTCTGTATGTCCAAATTCTTACATGTTTCTTCAGTGCTATCTAAGCACAAAATGTAGATTTTAGTATGCATACAAAGACTAGCATGAGTCACTACTCTTCCCATACCACTATGCATGTTCACGTCAGAACACGGACATTAAAGGTTTGTTATGCTCGCAATATTTTCTTTTAATTTTTAAGCGATTGAATTTAACATTCAAATGTGACGTGTGTGATACATTTCTGTGTATGGTATGAAGAACATAAAAAAGGCATACACAATAGCATGACTCAAATATGATTTTTTTTAAAAGTTTAACCATATTTTAGATTTGACTTAGAAAAGGTATGTTGTCTTTTTGTCGATATTTCTCAAAGAGATCATAAAGCGGATTATGTGTTTACAACTGGAACCGAACTGAAGATAGTCAACATCTAGCAAATGCTTTCCTTTTATTTCATATGAAAAAGCATACTATTCAGTTTCTTCAATAAATAGCAACAAAAAATAGACGATTCGAAAATCGAATGAATTTCGCTAAGTATAGGCTTGCTTGTTACTGATGGCACCGGGAATAGAACATAGCCCTATTGCCAAAAACATCATGTTTATAGATACATCAATCAATAATTTTTCCACCATGATAATACATGCTCATTTCTAGATGAACTTTGATTCAAAACGAATGTTTTTAGTAAAACAATAATGTTTCTTAGATTTGCG
>CAJNOP010004154.1:0-11062 GCA_905250075.1 Rotaria sp. Silwood1 | reverse complement strand
ATTCATACATTATCTTTGAATATATTCGACAAAAAATTATTCTCTCATTTATTTAATCATAATCAAAATAAAACATTTGTTAGATTATTTTTATTTTTAGTAGATTGATTATAGTTGAATATCAATATTGACTATGTTTATTATAGAAGATTGAAATGTATTCTCGATTTGAGTTTAGTGCGTTAATATGATATTCTTATTAATGCACATTAAAAAACTGAAAAATAAAAATTTCTATTAGTATCTGATAGAATAATATGTCGATAAGTATTTTGATAAATGATTTGTTAAGATGATAATAAATAAATAAATAAATAAGTTAATATTGTTGTTTAGATTGAAATCGATGATATATATCCATTTAATAGTCATTATTTTCTTAGTGAAACTATGCTTAATAAATTAGGTGGAAAAGAAGAAAAAATTCATGTATTAAAAATGGATATTAAAAATTGGTATAGATCAATACGATCTGTAATTCAATTTATTGATAATGAAATGATTGGTAGACAACCTTTTCAACAAATAAATATATCATATCCATGTAATATAATAAGAGAAACAAGACGATTAGTTTTAATACGAGATTTAAAATATCAAGAACAATCAACATGTCCAACACAAATTAAAATTCTATCCGATGAAGATATATTAACATCACCTTCTTATACAAGTGATATTAATTATGATAAACTAAAAAATATTTTTTTTAATGATAGTTATTATATTAAAAAACCAAATATGACATATATTAAATATGATTCATATAATAAATCGGATTCATATAATAAATCTGATTCAAATGATAATAAAAATAAAAAAATAAAACAATGGAATTTATTTGAAAAGGTTTGTTTAAATATATTAAAAAAAAATCGACAATAATATAATATTAATATTAATTTAGATCAGTGTTGTTGTAATATTCATATTATTGATAATTGCTATATTTGTATATCATTGTATTTGTGGATCTTCTCAATCTACTAAAACATAAGTATTTTATTTATATTTTATCGAATTATTTTCGATTTATATTATCTATATTAATTAATAAATAAATAAATTTATATATTCTCATTTATTTTTAATATTTTTTTTTTGTTATATTTGTTTTCTTTTTCATTAAACAATCTACAAATAGTTGTGAATATTTTATATAGAAATTTATAATTTCAATCCATTGATCATCTACGAATATCAGTAGGAGATCGTAGCAATTTCGACATACGATATATACCTTAGTAATTCTGCTATTTTATACCGATATTATATATTATATTGTTTATTAGAGGTTTTATTAATTTATCAGAGGTATGTGTTCTGTTCTGTTGTATTTTGTTATCAACCATTAGTATTCGTATCTACGTATAAATAAGATAATAATCTATTTGAATAAAGTAGATTCGAATAGAGATAGTAGACACTAAAGTACAAGTATGAAAACGATAAAAAAAACAAAAGTTGAACCCATGATGTACCCTATATACAAGGTTATTTAATTGAAATGTTTGTTGTTTTTATTTGATCTCCGAAAAGTACAAAATAATATTTATTTCAAGTAATTTAATCGAACTTTTTTATTTAATGAAAAGTTAGACGATTGAATATTTATCCAACTTTGTTTTCATGAGTCCTTAAAAAAAAAAAAAAAAAAGAACAGAACAAAACTCTTTCTCCATTATTTAATATAGGAGAATAATGAATGAACAAAGATTATTAATTTATTTATCATTAAAATGAATTTAATGTGCATTTTTTATAGTAATTATAATTAGCTTTATTTCGTTCATAGACACAAATAACTGTTTTTATATTAAATCAATTTTAATAGTTTCTTCGAATCTTTTTCTCTCCTTTTAAAACGTATAGTTTAGTGGAAAAAAAAATCTTTATTTTATATATGCAAAAAAGTACATTTAGTATCCAATATGTCTATTTTAAATGTTCACTAAAAAAAAACACTTTCAATATTGAAAGTTTTCCAATTGATATAAAAATCAAAAGTTTAGAAGTACTCTTTCTATGTCTATATTCCTCAATTAATATTGAAAAGGACTAAAAATAAATGTGGAAACATCGGATTTAAATCCGAGTGTTATGTGTACTTCGAAAATTGAACTGGACAGAGGAGTCATCCTAGCACGTGTACGTATCAAAATTATCCTAGCGAGCCTCTTCTATTAAAACTTGATTTCTATTGGTTACTGCTCAACCAATAGGATTTCGAGGCAAGTGGAGCTCAGATTCGAGTTCTCCTCCCTAGAAAACCTCGAACTATCATCTCTGTGATTGGAAGATGGAGCATTACTTTTCGATCAATTGGAACGTGGACAAAAACAGAACCAATTTCCGTTTAAGTATCTTTGCAATAGGTGACGTTAGCCTTTTTGTTTCTTAATGTTTTATATACAATTTTGTAGCACGTGAAATTCTCTATCGAATAGTATATAATAGTTGGGGTTTTGTATGATTATAAGAGAAAAAGTTTTTTACGAAAAGCGGGATAGGTCAATGTTCGCATAGAAAAGCATAGGGAATAATGAATCTTTTTCCGATAACGCAGCAATGACTCAACGAATCATTCTCATCTTCGAACTTGACCGAGATATTGATGAGACGAAGCTGTGTCGAAAATTTCATAGCGATCGGACTCTCCTTTGGAAAGTTATCGTGCAAACGGCCGAACACACTGACCGATTCTATAGTGTACTCACTTTTTGAGTACACAAAAATTCATTGAATCAAGCTGTTACCCACATCTTGATACCAAAAAAAACTCAAAATGAATTACAGTATGGTTGCAATATTCGCACATCCGAAAAAGATACATTGACTTCAATTAACTGAGATGGTGACGAAGCAAAACACATCTAAGACACTAATATGAAAACGCACCATGCTTCTTAAAAATTCAACTAGAAGAACGTATTGCTATTGTGCCAATAAGCATATTATCTTATGTGATATCTTCTCTTTCTCAGTGTGCTCTTGTAAAATCAATGATATGCTGTGTTCTTAATCGCGTTTTTCTTACGTTTATCTCTTTATGATGGAACCTTGTTCCTGTCTGTTGTAATGCGCTTCTCATTCAATTGTATATCTGTTCTCTCCTTGGCATCATTACTTGTTCATTCGTACATTGTTGTATCTTTGACCTCACCATCTGTCTTCGCATCATTCCCTATTCTATTCGTACATACAAACGTGTCATTCATATGTGAACGATATGATGGTATGATGTGCCAAGAAGCACGTCATCTTTGCTAATTATGCTAATGGTTATTACGTCATACGACACTAACGTACACATCTTCTCCATGTCATTGGATCATCAAGGGTGACATAAAAAGATGGATGTCCTTTCTATAACAACTGTTGACTAATCTTATAATGCGTAATATTCCATTAAATCTTTCCTCTTTCCTTTCTCTTTGTTATATTGTAATATTTGTTCTCTCTCTTCTCTGCCATCCTTCTCCTATATAAGCTCATGTTGTGTATTAGATTGTTACATTTGGATGTAAGCACATTTGGATGTAGTGTTACACATTTGAATGTAGTGCACTAGTCGAATAAACATCAGGCCCATCACTATGGGATTAAAGACATAAATATGCCTCTCCATTTGTCATTAACGATAGTGGAATGCACTAGTAGCTCATTAACATCAATGCCCAACCAGTGGTAGAGCTGCATCTCCATTTTTCGTTACAGCTATAGCATCTGCTACAAAAATGTAGAATTTAGCAAACTTATAGCTCAGAATAAATCGTATTAGTTCTAACCTGTAGTTAGAATGCGGCGCTTGATTGACGCTCCTACTCAAAGTAGCCCTTATATTAGACAGGTAATTTGTAGATACCCGAGCACATTTAGATAGATGAATAAACACAGATAAGGATACACAGCAACAGAAAAACTTCTTTAATTTCATTCTAATAACACAATGGTCAATCGCTCGTCGACACCGCTGCCATATTTAATTTCATTCTTCCATAGCATCATTCTCTTTGATGTACACTCCATCTGATCAAAAACTGCACTTGCTTGGAAAAATCGTTAGATTTATAATACAAGAATTCCTGACTGGAAATTCCAAGCCGAAACTTTCTTGTGAACTACATCTTATTTCTTCAATCGCACTTTTTTATTCGTCTTATTACTATTTGCTTGTTATCTATTTTCTTTATTTTTGATTTCATTTTCATAATATATTGTTGTTAATCTAACTATTGATTTAATGAACAAACAAGCATGTTATACGCATTCATTATATTTACATAATTTCTAAACAATTTATGATGAATTTTGATGAACTTAGAAACACTGATATTGATTGTTCCAGTAAGTTAGATTTCAATCAGTTCATTCTTTGGTGTTGGTCCTATGATAGCAGGAAGAAATCAAAATATTACTATCGATATCTATCATGTGATCATTTACATGCGAAAAAATCTGAATCTGCCGTATATAGAACACTGAAAAATGTATTCCATGCATTCTATGCTTTCAGTCTATGGAACATGTGAAAAAATTTATCTTTAGTTTTTCTATAACTCTAGGCCATTTCAAGTCCTCTCTGAAATATTTAGCTGAAAATAAATATTCTTCTTATCATAATAATTTAATTGAAGTTATATTTATATCTCTTAATCTTATTTCGAAACATCTTACTATTTTTTAAATTTTGATCTATATCCTCAAATCGTAACGAAAAAGTCATTATCTGCAACATGAAGAATATATTTAATTTTCTTTTCTCTGTCATTGTACACATAATATTTGAAAAGTCCGTAACATATTGATGAAGCAATTTGATGAAGTGAAGTGGACATGATTGAGAAAAAATTGATGTTCAGAATGATTCACCAATCTTTGTTAGATTTTTATAAAATAAATTCTTAAAAATGTTTCATGAGAATTCAGAATATATTACAACCAAAGGTTGATTTATTATTCAAGTTGATCCGTCTTCCTGGTGATAGAAAGAAAAAGTGTTTCTACTTATTGTAACTGAATACCACCAGGCTGTTTAAGTTTTAAACAATAAAAAAAAATTGAATATAATAAAACTTATAAGATAAATGTAGTTTTAAGTGATTGAGAAAGGACGTGATACTATAACTATGGACTAAGTTTCTGAATTCGAAAACTCATTTGTATTCTATCGATATTTAGCTTATTTATTGTTTAATTTATTTGGAATAGATTTCTTTCATTTATCGCTTTCAAGAACACTTCAAGTTCTTGCCTCTTCCTATTATTTATTCGTCTGAATACTTTTTCTTTTTTTTTTCTGTTATATAACATGAGCATATATATCATCGCAGCTGAGAAAACGAAAGACGAAAAAATCGTTCTTGCAAGATATAGTATTTCAAAACTTTTTGCTTAGAACTACATCATACTCGCTTTCATATTATATGATAATACACTGTTTTTTGCGCTCTTCTTTTTCGATCACTTGATATGGACTTTTCATATAAAATAGATTTAAAGTTTTTATGAAATTATATTTTTGTAGAATTTGCGACACTTGCTAATGGAATTCATCAGGCATGTACGAACAACCATAAATGGACTCACTATCAATTGAAAATCAGATCAACATATATGTTTATCATAGAAATCCATCTTCGTATCTCAACTCTCACTTTCAAGTAATTGACGAAGTCGAAAGTGATAACAAATGCCAATACTGAAAAAAATAAATATGCTTTCATAAAAATTATTGAGAAGAAATGCGTTGTTAACTTCGCTGGCGCAAAAAAAATTAAATTGGAAATGAAAGTTAAAAGTAAAATAAAATTTTTCAATAAAAGAAAAAGAGAGACGCAAGTAATGAGAATGAATGAAGTAGAATAATATTAGTGTTTATCTTAAAACTGCAACTTGATAATTTCGAGTTAATACTATATCATAATTTGATCACTAATGGGATTATCGATGTCAAGAATAATATAAGTTTCTGTTCCGGTATGTAGTAATCGTTTTGGAAGATTATCAACATTACCTGTGCTAAGAACAGGTATAATTTCACTAATCGGAGAATTACCAAAATATTAATTTCATAGAACTTGAACAGTATAATAAAATGCACAAACATTGCCTTTCCATAGTTTACTTATATTTTTTATTTTATTGGAGAAGCCATAACTTTTTGACGATATTTTGTATAATTATTGCAGTTTGATGGTTATACAAGATTAAATTTCGATAATACATTACTGAATTGAGCATTAATAAATTTGCTTGGCAACGATGATGGATGATAGTCAAAGTCGTTTCAAAGAAGGGCGATTGATTATTTATCATGCATTCAGAGAGCCGTCTGCTAACACCAAGTCAGATAGCACCATGGGGAAGTTTCAAGCAAAAATGAGATCGGAAATCATAAGCAACAGTGTGGTTAAACTTGTTATGCTAGTCATCGAACAGAGTCAAACCCGCTCTGCTGTCCACACAAATATATTGGAGTTTGCTGCGACACACTGGGACTCATTTTAGCCGGTTATGATGATATCTTATCCTCTTGATGACAATGTCTTCTTAAGCAATGTAAATCTTTTGTATTAAAAATCTAAAGCTCAAGGGCTCTTCCATTTTCCAAACAAGAAAAATGAAGATTTTTTTCATTTTACCGTCGTTCACGCAGTTTCTCAATACTTGCTATTGAATGTCATACTAACAATAGCTTTTCGTTGTTATATTGACACCATAAAAAACGAATTTCATAACTAGGAACTGCAACACTAATTTTTTTGCGCTACTTGATATTCAGTCATGTGAAAACGGATAGTATCATTTTTGTGATCGGCAAATATCGTCCCACACTTGATCTTTGTTAGTTAGGCGCTTTATTTATCAACTCATCAAAGTGAAGAGTATATATTAGATTTCATACAACACTTCTTTATTTTCCAATGATAATAGAAGCGTAAGTGTGTTTTTTGAATTCATCTATTTGATTTTCATACGACGTCACACAACAGTAATTATATTGAGAAGAAATCAGACACAGATTTAAACACTATGTAGCACTCTTTTCGAATGTTCAAACGTTCTCTGTTAGATCTTTTTTTTCTGCAACCGATTTTATCTCTGTTTTCACTAAGAGCCTTTGGCGTCTAAAGGGACATTTTTCAAGTGTATGTTACATGGTCCATGCTTGTTGCATAGAGAAGATGATAGTAGAGCAGGCATTTGAGTAATTCGGTACTTTCTTCCAAATGTAGCAGAATCCGCAGGATTTCTAATGCGTTCTGAAGAGTTAGGCTTCAGGGTGGTTCTTGAGCTTTTAAAATGATAAGGAATCACGTTCTAATTCTTCGTAACCAAGTGATCTCGTATTGTGCCAACTGAAAAGCTCAACTCAAAAGAGCCTTCGATAATAAAGAATCGATATCGCCAATGTTTTCAAGTCATCACAGCATAGAAGTTAGCTCCGTATCATTCCCTACAAAAATTTGTTTCTGAGAAACTTATTTCCATATGCCACAATGTTCTTTCCCATAAAATACTACTATTTAAAACGTGTTAAAGATTTTTGAATGTGCCCGCAGAACAAGTTGATTATTGAACACTATTTTAAATTTTGTATTCATTATTTTATGACATATTTGGGTCGATAGAGCTGAGAATGTGCTGTGAAAGGCGATATTTTAGTTTAAAAATGACCAAGAAAAATACTACACATAAACATCGTAGTGGAAAGTCATTTTGTATCGTACTAATGCGTCCAGCATATCTATTTATTTCCTTTTTAACACAGAAAAATTTAATATTAAGATATGCCTTTAGACATATCAATTATTCTATTTTATTTCGTGAAATTTGCCAATATAAAAAAGCTTTTTTTTGTCCCATAAAAGAAGTTCAATTATGTTTTCTCGATTAGACATTCAGACATTTTACTTAAGTTTATTTCAAGTTTGATTTTGATGTTCAATTCATATGCCACCTTCAACTAGGGAATAGTGAATTCACATTAGATGGACACAACTTGTCAAATACTTTTGTACACGAATTCGTGCTCTTTCTGAATATTTTAATGAAAATAAGTTAGTTTAATAGATTGTTTCACAATTGTCCTGAATACATCAGCAGTTCCAGTAATGAAAAATGTGTTCTCCTTTTGATTGTGCCGAAAACTAAGGCATCGTATCCAGCTGCACAAAGCATAAAAGTAAAATTTCCTTCGCACTGGTTAGAGATCGTTCGAATTTAACATCATTATTTGTTACTCCATTTTAGATTCTTACCTTTCAATCGCCATCAAGAGTCATTGTTCCAGGGTTTTATTGCCTGATCTGAAATGAGTTGCCTATGTAGAGTTCTTACTATTAAAATATAGTTTTCTTCGTCAACGAAGACAAGTCTAATGTCTACGATATAAATATTATCATCAACATGCTTAGAAGATTCCAACGAATAAGAGGTGTACCTTTGAATTGGATATTAAATCATTTACAGATTTTCCCAGTATGAATTGCCTACGAAAAAAGAAATTTGAAAAAGTTTGCATTCGAACGCGTTTGTTTTAATGTTCACATGTTTTCGCTATTAGTTAAACGTAGGTTTGAAAATGCGTTCAAACGCATCATTTATCGGTAAAAAGGGTGTGAGTGTAGAGCATGGGCGGCGAAAAGATATAAATTTAGGGACTCAAAAATTTTTTCTAGGCAATGATAAGTGGTGGAATGAAAAAGCGACAAAATTCTAGTTTTATGATGTTCCTTTTAATTTAAACGCATTTCTAGGGTTTTTGCATTTCGAAGTTTGGGCCATAATGAAAAATTTCACTTCAATGCCAACTTTCCCAATGAATGATCAGCATGTTCATAGAGATCTTGAACTTAATCGAAAGTAAATAAAATAAGCCGAGCTGAAAAACACTAGTCACTGCTAAAATGCTTTTCAACTATTTTTTATATGAAATAAGGGTAGATATTGTTCTATTCCACTTAATCTGATGTTTCCTTATATGAGGGATGCAGGTATGATTAAAAATGATCAACTAGCACAGGATGTTCCAAAAATCACTACCACTTATCAAATGTGTTTCACATCGCTATTAATCAAATTTAATCTGAAACTTTTTCTTATCGGAAAAGGTAGTTGAGTAATTTTTTATTCGTAAAGACCAAATGCATCAACAACGTAGTAAAAGTAGGAGTTTTGGCTAAAAAAAAGTCATTAGATTTTTCTTGTCAAAAACAATATGGAGTGTTCCTTTTGTTTTCGACCAGAATTTTGATCATTATGATGAACTTCAGACCATTCAGATCCTTTAGTATTGTTTGGCAACCGTTTTTCAACACATTTTAGAAGCAACGAATAACTGATGCATTGCTTCTCAGTGGATCTCTCGCGATTTTTCGAAAATTATTACCACCTTGAAACAGTGCACGTTAGAATGTTCTATAGCACAACTTGTTATTAAGATTGACTCTCATGCTTTTCTCTCGAGAATATATTAGAATAGGCGCTTCTAAACTCGTATAGTTAAATTGCAATGATCTAAACTTCATATTAACGATAAAAATTGCAGCCGATATCAAAACAGCTACTCCATAGCATTTTTGACATTAAGAAAAGCTTAATTTTTTTCTTTTTGCAGTCTTGAATCTTACTGCTGCTACGCTGTTGATGAACTTGACTTGTAGGTGTAAAAATTTGTTAGCCTCCTCTTGTAAATAAAAAAAAACAGTTTTGTATTAATTTTGATTAGTAGTAGACTTATATATATTTGTGAAAGTAATCTTTGAAATCCCCTGTATGTTCTTTTCATGTTATAAACAGGTAATGTTAATACGATCAATTATATTAATATATCAATTTTTTTTCTTATTGTTTAGAAAAAGACGTGCCTTAATACTATATAGCAAAGATTTTGTGTACCAAAAATTTACTGTCCATCGATTATTTTGGAACTTTTTATAAAACTGAGATGCAGAAAAATGACTATGATCAGCAAAGGCATAGATGTGATAAAGACAAGTTAAATGCACTCACTATTTAGCTCCGTTGAGAAGCTGTTATAACTAATAGATCAAGATGTTTCAAAGAAATATAATAGTGGTCATGGATTATCTAATGCTTGACTATTCTTTAAAATATTTTCAGATATTTGAGCCTGTCCAAGCCTCCATTATCCCATTTTAGGGAAGGCTCAAGCCTCCTCAAATCTAATGGCTCCGTGGTTCAGAGCATATCGGGCTGGCTATGGGATAGAGTACTGCAAGATACAAAGCTTTTCATCTTTATTCTCATCGACATGAAGATTTTACTGTTGTATCAAAAGCACATTTTTTATACCTTTTATTATTAAAAATTAGTTACACTATGCTGATAGTTCGACGACCGTCTATTGAGCAATTAAATATGATGTATGGCATTGAGAGAAAAGCAAGCAAACTAATTATTTAATATATACACATCGTCAATGCTACAGGCTAATTAAAACAATAAATAAGCATGATATAGACTAATAAGTTGCTCACTACAACGAACTGAACAAAACCAAATTTGAATAAAGCAATATGCTTCAGGACTTGTAGATAGTGAATCTTGCGTACAAAATAAAAAAAATCCACACACATGAAGAATCTCGAAAAGCAGAAGGAAGTAGAAATAAATGCGAAAACTTCGGATTTAAATCCGAGAGTTATGTGTACTTCAAAAAGTGAATCATACAAATCAATCATCCTAGACTGTCTGAATATCAAAATTATACTGTGAAATCTACCATTTAAAATGTTGATTTCTATTGCGCGTTGCCAAACCAATAGGACATGAGACCGAATACAGCTCAAGTTTGAACTCTTTCCCTTGATTTACCCTAAGAAAGTCGTTTTTCCTATAACTTCATTTCTATTGGTCACTGCGCAACTAATAGTATTTCGATGGAAGTGCAGTACACATTCGAGTTCTCCATATCTGAAAACCTCGAAGTATCATCAGTGTGACCGGAAGATAAAGCGCTATTTGTGGGTCAATTAGATCGTGGACCAAAATATAACCTAGTTCTCTTTAATTGTCCTTGTCATTGGTAAGTCAA
>CAJNOP010004153.1:0-11064 GCA_905250075.1 Rotaria sp. Silwood1 | reverse complement strand
CAGAAAACTTCATTTAGCGCGGAAGTGTCGCGCGCGGTGGTGTCGTGAGCGAAAATGTCGCCGCGCGGAAATGTCGTGGAACCAACTTAATTCTCTTAATACGCAACTGCATGAGATTGATGGCCGAAGCACGCAATATGATGCAGAACCTAAATGTGGTTGATAACGAAAGCAAGCAACGTGGTTCAGCACTCGAGTGAGGCTGAACATGCAAAGATCCATCTTCAAGAACCACATGACATGGGGGAGGACAAGGGGAAAAGTATACCTCTATACTTGCGAAATATGAAGAAATACAGAAGTACCGAGAAATACCTATACGTATCGAGAAGTAAAAAATATGGAGAAATATGGGGAACTACGGAAGAATACGAAAAAATAAGAAGTATGAAGAAATACAAACAAATACAACTATGAAGAAGTAGAAAGAAGCGCCAGAAGTAGAGAAGCGTGCGTTTTATCCCTAGCGCAGCGATCGGGCTAGACTAACGGCGGAAACACATGCAGGTAGATGGGCGCAGCATAGCGCGTCATCTGAGAGAGTCTGACAGCAAAAACACACAGGTTAGTGCAAGCACGCAAGACGAACTACCATTTGAGTCAGAATAATGACGGAAACGCACACAAATGCTCAAACATGTAGGTAGGGCACATCGTCTAATTTATAGAGAAGAAGGAAATTGAGAATATACAGAAAAAACGAGGCTGCTGAACCTATGAGTGTCATGTTAACAACAATAACATGCTTGCCAACCGTATTTTTGATGAATATTTCCATGGATACTCAACCACAAAAATGCATGGCTCTCAAAAGCCTATGTCGTCTGAAAGTTTTTCGAGACTAGATCTACGACAGCACACAGCTCAATGAGTCGAAAGAACTAGACTCAAACTTATGTTGACCAGCTGTTTTTTTTGTGAGCCGGATCCACAGACTACCTCTTTTCTATGAGCAAGTCACAGCAAACAGTTCATTTTGTGCACTGCTCAGGGGACCTAGTACATTCTCTCAGAGCTTGGCCCTCAAGGGCTATCATACAGGGACACCCTAGCTTCCCAAGTCCTATCATTTTTCCTTAGACTGTGGATACCCACATAGGATAGTCCTTGGGGACCTTTGGGTATTCCTATATAATAGCCTTTTTAAGGTTGTACGACGTTTGCGCGCGTGACATTTGAGCGCCGACACTTGCGCGTGCGACACTTCCACGCAAAGTAGGATAGTTTATTCTTCCTGCGTTAAGTTGAAACATCTTCTAAATTTTCATTAACTGTTCTATAGATGTAGATGCCGAATAGGTGTATGGGAGTGTATGGTCACGGGCGCAGGATGTTGATGTGCAGTGGGAGTTGTACACCTCGCTAGAAGTTCGGAACTGATGAACCGTTCATTAAAGCGATCTGATTTGCTTGAACAGTTCCACTCAGATTACATGAACGATTCAAAGACCTCTTCCGACCTAAGGTGAACTGTTCAAGTAATTCAGCTCAAATGGAGACTTGATTCATGAAATCATCTAATGGACTTCGCGTTTTGAAAGAGACAAATTCTGCATGAAAAACTAGGAAGCTGACATCGACGTCTGCAACGCTAGAGGTATCATCTGGGTTTGTAGGGGTGCTACTTTGGATGCTACATGCATCATCTGGATGTTGGAGGTATCGCCGGATTTGCTAGGGCGTAAGCTCAGATGCCACAAGTATCACTTGGGTTATTAGCATCATTTCGGGTGATGCCAATAGCATCTCAGGTAATGATACTACCATCCTGGTGATCCATCTAACATTCCAGTTATTGGTGTTAGCATGTTAGTTTTCCAAAGAAAAGTAGCCTTTGAGAACAGGTGAGATCCATGAGGTCGTTTCCTGAATCAGATTCTGATCAGTAGATGTAGATGTGGAATGAGGGTGTAGGTATAGGTTTTGACCTGGATCTGAGTTTCAAGTGTAGTATCTGAAGTGGGTGTGAATGTTGAACTGTGGTTCTGGGCATCAGGATCTCTGTTCTCTTGATTTCGTTTCGATCCCACACCGAAACGCTGCAGCCACCAGTGCGGAAGTTAAAATGAGACGAAACAGTGATAACTCGAACCAACGTACTGAGTGGAACAGCTGAATCAGTAATAACCTATTTCAACTCTGACACTAACAGTCACACTAAAAGAACCCTTAATGAAACTTTAGAAGATGTATTAACTTAAGACAGAAAAAACAAACTATCTCATTTTGCGCGAAAGTGTCGCGCGCGCAAATATCGTGCCACGGTCTTTCAAGGCCGATCGGTAACCGTATATGGTAGTCCTTCTAGATCTATTGGTATTCCTATAGAATAGCCTTCGGGACCTGCTCAACGAAAAGAATTGGTTGCCGAGCTCCAGCCCGCTCAAACGAGCTGCTCACTTCGCACCCGCTCGTTTAAAGGAGATGGAGCTGATGCAGGTCTATCCGAGACCCAGTTGCGTTGACCATCCCGATGAAAACAGCTGTTAGCACAATTTTTGTGAGACACAATTAGGGGTGCACCAAACTCAAATCCAGTGAAATCCAATTCCTGGATTTCACTGGATTTGACTCGGTTTGACTTGGATTTGGATTTGACTGAATTTGACTATGTATACCTCCTATGAAGATTGCATTTTTTCGGTATCAAAACTCGCTAAAATCGGTAAAATCTTCGTGTCCATTAGATACAGTTTTCTTCGCCCTATCCAATGGTGGTATCAGATTTCGTCTACTCTTCCAAAAAACTTCAAAATTTGACAGGTTTTTATGCAAATGCTTGATTTTTATTCACATTTTTGATCAAATTCTGTCAAATCCTGACACTTTTCAAGAGAGTAGACGAAATCTGATACCACCATTGGATCGAGCGAAGAAAACTGTATTTAATGAACACGAAGATTTGACCTGTTTTGGCGAGTTTTGATATCGAAAAAATGCAATTTTCGTAGGTATACGTAGTCAAATTCAGTCAAATCCAACTCCAGAATTGGATTTGGTGCATCCCTAGGCACAATCGAAGTGTTCGAACCGTAAATTATGAGATGTACTACTGAGCCTGTCATGTTCGTGACCCGTCGTTGCTAAGGTGTCTGTCAAGTCTAAGGGGAAAGAGTTGTGGATGGGTTCGAATGTCTACCCCTTAACTCCAACACTCCTTTTAGATCGTCTTTCACAAAACCATCAAATTTGCGTAATAAAATGGCGGTGCTGAGATCAGTATACTCAGAAACTTCCGCGTTTCCTCACTATTATCGGCCATCGGTTGACATGTTGAGTCGTTTGACTCAAGCACCATCATTAACTAAGTAAATTTAATATTTTTCTTAACGAAATAATCAGCGCAACAAGCTTTGCAAAGACCCGTAGATCAAACAATTTTCTGAGCATTATGTATTTTTTTGTAATTGATACCCATGGAAATATTAATTAAAATCACGGTTGAAAACCATTTTCCATTACTCGATAGTGCACATAGTCTGTCTTGTTATTGCTATTTGATCCTTATGGATATTTTTTGAATATTTTGAAGAATAAATGAGTTTTCAGAAACTTAGAGAGTATGGCGTAAGCTATTGCGCTGCTCGTTATCGTCGCTGCTGATTTCCAACCTCGCTATGTCAGCTGTAGTTGTACCTTTTGCGAACCGGTTCATTCTCGCACCATGTTCCATAGTAAAAAATGTTTTTCACCAAAATCTGCTTTTGATCAGTTCAGATTGTAAGCTGTATCGACTTCTGTAAAGAAAGCTAACTTTTCCGCTTTAGAAAGGTCACAGACGACATCACAATCATAATTTTCCCTCTAGCCGTAACCTCTATAAAGTTCATGGTATGAGCAAAAAAATATGCCTGTGACAGGGCCTATGGTCGATATGAAGTCGAAACAGCTTTTTCTGCACAAGTCGGTATGGCATACAACCAAGATATATCAAAAGCAGTTTTTGGCGAAAAACATTTTTTCGCGATGAAACGCAGCTTTTATAATGGTGTCGTCCAAAAACAACACATCAGCAGCTAACACGATAATATTCGAAATCAACATGATCGATAACCTATAGGACAATGGTTTTTGGCTCCAGGACGATTGACAGTTGAATAAATTTCCTTGTGCAATTGAAGTCTGCTCTAAGGTCATCGATATTAAATTTTCAAGTTCCAGTGTCGAAGGACACATTGTTCTCAGAAATACAGAAAAAAAATTAGATAAATCGATAAAATAGTTTTGAGAAGTCAAAGGAACTATAACAAAGAAGCTCTTTTTCACCTGGTGTGTGGACCGTATCAGGTGCCGAGCGCTGCATAACAGAAGGGTGATTGACTGTCTGATATGCCAATAATGAACGTTGAACAGGGTGTTCCTGTCGAGTGTTAGCAGCAATCCAATAATCGACAGGCAATCCATAGATTGTCTCTCCATCAGTTCTAACTTCCCTGACTTCAGTGCTAATACCACGACGTTGATTAGACATTGAATAAAATCTAAAAAAATATATAGTTATACGAGATAAATATAATATTTGCTCTGCCAGCTCAATGTACTTTTACGTATAATTTTGTGAGTACAGGCCAAGCTCTTAGTACAATTTACGAGAAAACATTCCCATATGTCCCGTTCCGATTTCGTTCGTTCATATCAGTCGATAGGGACGTCGAGTAAGTAAAAACACGAAAAGGATTTCGGCCCATAGCTTTTCCTTTGCGAATTATGACCGTTTTACTGAATTTTAGGCTAGTACCAAGGGTTTTTCAGAAAAATCATACTCAGCAATTTCGATTGAAATTTTGCCCATAGATAGATCTACTAATCATCCAAATCATCTGAAAGTTTCAGCCCAAACGAATTTTTCTTTCTCGACATACTCAATTTTCAGATAAATTTGAGTTTGGTGAACAGCCGGTGAAAAGCGGTCATTTATTGAAAATTCAATATCTCGAGAAAGAAACATTCGTTTTGGCTAAAACTTTCAGACAATTCTAATGATTAGTAGACCTATAAATGGGCAAAATTTCAAGTCAAATTGTTGGATTTGATTTTTCAGAAATTCTTTGCCACAGACCCAAAATTCAGTAAAACAGTCATAACTCCCAAAGAAAAAGCTGTCGGTTAAAATCCATTTAGGCTTTTTATCTACTCGAAGTTTCTTGTCGATTTCTATATGAACGAACGAAATACGAGCGGGACATCAGAGAATCTTCCCAGGTTGACTGAGATCAAGTATCCCACAACGTATAAGAACTAAAGTCGCGAGATGGGTCCCAAACCATTCTTTGACCTATTCTCTGAAAATTATCTCAAGATTGTGGAACGCTTTAATCAATGCTCGCTCGAAATCCTTTGATTGCACACAGGCTTTTTATAAAACCAGAAAAACTTTTGATATATCTACCAACCTATTCAGACCTTAGCTTTCATGCGCCAATGCTTCCGTAAAACAAGGTTCTTGAATCTATTGCTTTAGGTTCCTGTGGGAACATATGTTATTGAGCACACTGAGCCGCTAGCACAATTAATGACTGTCAGTACTGCTGACACATAACTGTCACAGATAATAATTGGTTAGATTTTACCAAGGTTCCAAATAGCTGTTATTCGCGATACTACTGTTAATTGGTGGATGGTCTTCATAAGTGGTACTCTGATTGTAGTTTATGCAAAAGTTAGATCGGAACTATAGATTAGTCACTAACTGCTGTTGATCAACAATCGTTAGATGTCGGGATTAGACATCGGCGTGACCGCCGTGACTGCCGTGAGTCACGGTCACGGTCACGGTCGTGAGTCACGATCGTGACCATTTTTCGAAAAAAAATCGTGACCGTGACCAAAACCTGGTCACGACCAGTCACGATAAATTTTCAATGTAACTATAAAGCAGTTATTTTCAGACTTTATTGGAGAATTAAATATTATATTTAGTATTCTTTCAATATGTATCAATATCCTTTTCTAATTATGCTAATTTAAAACGAAGGAATAGAATCAATACAATCGCGATACCAGAAAAAATGTACTCAGTATTAATATATTTTAAACTGTTCGCATAGAAATATTTTAGAAAAAAGTGTACCATTAAAAAATATTATAACCTCCTTGAACAAGATTTATCATTTTCATATATTTTTGACTTTTTTGACTCTTATCTGATGACTTATTCGACGATTGATCATTTCTCTACTTGTTCTGATTTCATCCATTTCTATTCAGGTTTTGGCCAAATACACTTTCAAGAACTTTAAGAAATTTTCTCAAAAACAAATTCATCAATTTTTTTCATACCTAATCTTTTTCGTTTATCTGTTATATTACCTTTTGCCTCTCCGCACGAGGAGATTCGAGGTTTTCTATTATGTCTAATCCCAAAAGTTTTCCAGAGGGTCTTTGGTAATGTCTCTTTTCTTTTTACAGATTGCAACTAAAAAAATTGTTCAGAAAGCCAAAGCGATTTTGATGCTTTGAAAAGGAATTTTTCGGATTTTAAAAGCCTAGATAAAATGTTGAAAACACTTAGTTAAATTTTGCAGCTGAAAACTCTGAAAACTAAGCATATTATGATGTAAATCCAGTGGTTGAAGTTGTCATTTTTCGAAAAATTCGATAATTGAATAAAGTCTTATACTAAGTCTCGCACGTATTTCTCCAAGGGACCTTCTATTATGGAAAGCCTTCTAATATTAGAGCCTCCTATCGGAAGAGAAGGGTATGCTGTTTTGAGAAAAAAGAAAATAGTCGTTCGTATAGAGACTGGCGTGACTACCGTGACTCACGGTCACGGTCACTATGGCAACGGTCGTGACCGTGACCGTAACCGTGACCAAACTGATCGTGACCGTGACGTGACCGTGACCAAAAAATGTTGGTCACGCCGATGTCTAGTCGGGATACCATTGTTATGCGTGATTATGAACCTTTTGCATCACTTTGTCTTAGTGATGTGCTTTTGGGGCTGCGCAAGCTTTGGTTGAGTTAGCTTTTAAGTAGTTTAAACACGATAAAGTACACACTAAAATAAAATGTGTCGCACACACCACTACAAAAATGTGTCGCAGTCAGAATGTGTCGTATTATAGATGTGTCGTGGTCTGTCCGCTAATCATTCATTCACCGTTTTGTTTCGCGTGCACAGCTATATATAACCGACACAGTTGAACAGACTAAACTTACACATTTTTGTATGCCTTTTCTTCTAGATTATTTCTCGAATAGCCATTATTCGAGCACATGTTCAGAGATCGATAGATGATCCAGAATGGACTGCCTGGAAGCGGTCTGATCGAGATCAAATCGACTCGAGACGGAGAGATCTTAAGATCTACCCGTCTTGAATTGTACGAATAAGTATTACTAATTTATTTTAAGCTGAAAAACAGAATTGTTCGCTTCTGTAAAACAAAAAAAAAAGAAAAAAGCGATGAAGAATAGATTCGAACCCACATGGTCAAAATGTGTCGCATGTGTCGCACTTTTATGTGTCGTGTGCTTGCTGGAAGAAATGTGTCGCAACGAGCTCCTCGTGTCGCACTTGAATGTGTCGTACATTGTGTCGTAAAGTACGACGCATGCGGCACATTTTATCTTAGTGTGTAGCTTTTAGATGAGAATGGTCACTTTACAGAACCAGAACAAATTCATACATCTACAACTAGTTATAGGCATCATATTTTGATAAATATTAGATGTCGATCAGCAATTGGTTTTCATTAACATACTATAGTTTCTGACTAATTCTTCCGCATAGTATAATTTATGAAAACCGTTAACTATTAACAGTAATATTAGGCATAATGCTGAATAACACTGCAGTTATTTACGTTCAAACTATCCAACTATTTACTATGAGATTAGGTATATCAAAAGATTTTAAAACCTTTTCTTTGATGCAGAATTTACAAAAAATTACCACATAAGGCCGAAATAATTAAAGAAAAAAACGAATGTATAATATTCTTCTGGAAATACAAAGAAAGCAGAAGTTTTGTATTTCGATCGAAAATGATACGTTTGAGTTAGTGTGGAAGGCCGCTCGGATAAATAAAAACTCGATACCTTCATCTTTATTTCAAAAAAATTTGTTGACGAAGTTAAATGAAATAACAAGGATATACGGAAAAACTTTTGTAAAGGGAGTTTTGGGACTCCCTGTAGTACAAAAATGTGCTCCAAATATATTTTTGATATTTTTTGAACAGATTTTGAAGAAACTTTTGCATTTTTTTCACCACGGAATTCGTTCTGATCTCTTTAGAACGGTTTTCTAAAAAAAAAGAGTTTTTATCAATTAAAAACATATTTAATAGAAAAGGTGCTCGACCGTATTTGTTTTTTTTTCTTGTTGAATTTCGAACGTCTTCTCAGAGTTGAAGAACGTCATTTATAAAAGAAGCAACTCATTTTAACAGGTCTTTTATATAAAATTATTTTTATTGGATAAAAAGAGAAAGAGAGACATATGAGTTTTTTTCTCTTCCTTCGTCTGTTACGTGCTATTCTGGTCGGTAAAGAAGAACGAGAAAAAGAATTCTGTGAGTGTATATGTATACGACGCAAACTATATTTATCAGCTGAGAAAGAAAGCGCCAATAGGAATTTAGCACAGACAAAGAGAGGGAGAGTAATGTTGAAATAATATAAAACAGCAAAAATTTCCAACTTGCTTAAATTGCGAGCCATATTTTAAAAAAGCCGTACTCGTTGATTACTCTCGTTATTTAAATTGCTATATGTTTATTTCTGAAAACTAGCTTATTCTTCTTATTAACCAGTAATATTATATATATTTCTAGTTATAAAAAAATTCGCAAAATTTGATGAAATCATGTACAATAATTCCGTTTTTTTTGTTTGTACACAAAAAATTTTAGATCTCATGTGTTCTGATGATGATCCTCTCGAACTAGATAATTTATGTGAATAGAGTGAAAAAATTGGACTATAATAGATTATTAAGTGAATGCAATCCGAAAATAGTCATGATAATCATCCGATTGACGATTATTTTGATTAATTTCCTATAATAATCGATTACAATCATTTTCTGTTCATTATTTAGAAATTCTTTTTATATCAGTGACTTATGTATATACTAAGGCGATGTTGAATTGTTATGAACAATTGTCAATCACTTAGATTTGTATATATTATGCACGAAACGAATATCTTGAGTAAGAAAGAAAGAACAAGAGAAAAAACTCACCTGGAAAAGAAAATTCCAGCGAACAATAAGCAGAGTGTCTCTTGCTACGACAAGAAAAAAACAGACTTTTTGATACAACTAACTGCTTCACAGAAAGAAGAAATAAAAAAACGCTGCTTTGTTCGTCCTTTTCTTTTTCATTTTTCGCTAAAGAAAGCAAGAGTGGTCGACATCTTCTTCCTGGTGACAATGTAGTTTTTCATTTTTCTTTTTCTTTTTTTCTTAATAAATATTTGTTTTCGATAAACTTAACTATGTTGCACATGCTGTGAGTTTTTTTTTCATGTGGTCATCATTTATAAGAAAATTATAAAATTCGATAATAAGCGGACAATAAGAGAGACTAAGCACAACGATGACTCGATGCTTTGGGAATATTTATCACCGTATAGTATCATGTATTTGTTAAGTGGGTTCTAAACTTTTTCACATCTTGAACAAATGATATTTTGTACAAAAAAATAGATTAATTTGACTACAACATTGCTAACATGTCATAAAATACTTGAGATTTTCAACACTAAAAATCCGAAAATTCTTCAAATTTGTTTTTATTTAAATTCAGCAGTCGAATTTTGATCATTTAGACTTCAATATTAGTCATGTTTTTTAAGCGAGATATTTCGATAGAAAGTAGCACTTGCATTCACTCTTTCGTTCAAGAAATATTAGAGACTTCGGCAACAAAAATGTGTACAAAAACAATTTGAAATACTCTGAAAGATTTTAAAGCATGCAAAATAGTATCAGATTTATGCAAGGTAAGCGAAATCATGATAAACTATTATCAAAGGAAGCATTGGTGATTCATGGATATAAAACAACAAACTTTCACGTTATTGACATTTATTCAAAGTTTGTTACATGCATTCTACGTCAGCCTAAGAGAAAGCATAGGAGAAAAAAAAACAACCAATGATGGATATTTTCTCACTGAATCATTGTGCTTTACTAAAGTTCGGACTAATAAAAGAGACGGCAATAAGTGACATCTGTATATTAGAATTATGGCTGATGAAATTGTCATAAACAATTAATAATCTTTAGAACATACTATAGAACCTGAAATATCAATTTCTTATATACTCAAGAAATACATATGTTGTTCGAAAGCCACAGACGCAGAACTTAAAACATTATGAAGAAATCAGTTTTTAAAATCTTGAATTTTATCATGATCTCGTTTGATTTATTTATTGTATATTAATATTATGTGATTTTGAGGCATCCACACACAAAAAAAAGATTCTAATCATGATTGTGGCTCAAAAACATGCAACTGTTCTCCTGATTGGATGTTTGCAATTTAGAACTGGACAAATGTCGTTGCAGGTAGTGGAACATTGACGATAACAGGCTAAATGAATTACATCCAGCAAAGAGAATATATCATTCGTTAATGCTACATATAACACATGGGCCATAGTTGACAATAATTGGTTTCTCTTATTGTGTTTGGTTGATAAGAGCTGTCTCTTAGTCTATAAAGCAAATAAAAAAAGTTCTACGAATTTTTTCAATAATCATAACATTAGAATACTTGTGAGATTTTATGAAGTATCAGATAATCATTCAATGCGAGCAGATCAACACTAGAACCTACTTCAAATATAAAACTTTTATTTTTAACAGCAGCGAAAATGTTTTGTAATTGACAATATCAGCCAAGACAGGCTATCGAAAATGACAGAATTTACTTTTGCAGAAATACTGCAAAAGTAAATTCTGTATAGACTATCTTTATGATGGAACTAACTGATATTATGCAATTACATCGGCACTATTACATAGTGATATATACACCACGACCATTGGATGTTTTTCGTTCTTCGTATAGTATACATATAGGCTGTTTATAACTAGCGAACTAT
>CAJNOP010004152.1:0-11064 GCA_905250075.1 Rotaria sp. Silwood1 | reverse complement strand
CCCACACCCACACCCACACCCTAATTTAGACAATAGTAGAGCATCCAGCCTAAGTTCCTCATTGAAATCTTCACAAGAATAATGTAAAGAACGCAGTTCAGGTATTGAAGATAACATCGATTCTAATTTTTTGATATTCTCATGATTAACGTCAGTCACCATTAATAATGGAAGATGAGAAAATTCATCGAGTGAAAACAATGAGAGAAAGGATTCGATTTGGAAACTTGTCTCTTTATTTGATAAATGTAATGAATAAATTTGATCTTTGATTTCTGGATTCAATAACATTTTTGAGCAAAATTCATCAAATATCGACTTGTTCACGTATTGAAAATTGAGATGCAATGAAATATTTCGTATAAGTTTATAGAGTCGATAATTCAGTTGATCGAATGAATAAAAAATCTCAAATCCATTGAGGAATTCGAAGCATTGCATCAATATTTCGTTTGGTAGTGATTCAAATTTCGTTATAGTTTGCATTTCGTCTGATAAAAAGAATGAAAAGTTCGAAACAACGTGTGTCTACCTGTCAGTGTCAAAGGAAGACTGATTAATGTTTGCTTTTATAATGCTCTGTGGGCTCACGTTGTAAAGGATGAAGCATATATGAAAACAGGTAGATTGTTGTGCAATATCAATTTGTAAATAGACATGTTAGCCGATAAATTTTTCGGCGGCGGCGACGGACGAGTCACGCCGCAAGCAAAGTAAGCGGCGGCGGAGCGAAAATTTTTTGCGATAAGTTAGTCAACATATGGAACACTTATACTCTCGAGTAAAATAGAGAAGCAGAAACTTCTTCGTATGTTAAGACTTCTTAGAAAATACTAAAACTGCTGCTACAGGTAGAAAATCCGTTATACACGAGAGTATCATATGTTTTCTCGCAAAAAAGACGACTCATGCAAAATCTAGTCGGCGGCGGCGGCGGCGGCGGAAAAATTTCCACCGATGACACATTTTCGGCGGCGACGGCGAAAAATCGGCGGTTAACATGTCTACTTGTAAATGACTCATATTCTTCCGTTTTTAACGTCATAGTCGAGTTGTAGATAGAGGAAGAGAATGATGAAATTTTGGGTTAGCGAACAAACCGAACCACATAAAACAACATGTTTGGTCTTAAAATTAATTTTCAAGAGGCAATCCATATGACCACCATTCCTTCCAAGAAAAACTTCAACTCTGAAAATTTTACAATTTTGATTTATTCTTTTATTCAATATTCATGTGTTCTACTTTGATCAAATTTCGATGAACGAGCCGTAATGTAGCTCGTTATTTCGTCAAACTTTGCCGAACTTTTGCTTAAATTTGATTTTGAAAAAAGTTGAAATTGCGTGTGGTCTCGATGTAAAAAAAACAAAATTAATCATAATTTCATCAAACTGCATGAAGTTTCATTGACATCGGCGAAATTCCATGGAACTGCATCACAATTCAGTTGCTACGCGCACTTAACTATCACTATTAAATCTTTTTAGAAATCGAACCCATTAGGACTTCGATGAAACATATCAAATCTTAGTCAAACGAAAAATTATTCACGGAAATCAGCCAGATGTTCTATAGCACAGTTAGAAAGGAATTCAATCAAATAGTTTTTACAGACCTTTTGACGAAGCATCTTTTGGAAAAGAATTCAAGATTTTGTCACATACCCAAGCTAAGATATACGTGAAATAAAAATATTGCAACAGCCCACGAATGAAGAAGCTTTTCCACTAGAAATTGCTTTATTTTTTGTATAATCACCATGGACTCTAAAAATCAAAAACATTTCATGACTTTCATGAATTGTATATCATCAAAGATGAAAAAAAAAATGGCACCTTAAATGATGAAACGAACACAAGCATTGATGTATTTGAGGTCCGTTAATGAAATTTATGAAATTAATTTGATGAAAATCTCTTTTTTAACACATTCACCACGATTCAGTGTTCTTGGAAAATTCTTCGAAATATCCATTTCTGTCAAAAGTTAACTTCTAATAAATGCACTTAGTGACCTTTTCATTATCTTCTACCAATTATTCATTGTTCTCTTCTTTGTATTATCGCATAATGAGTCATTTTTTTGCGATCATACGAAAAATCCCTTAAGTTATTTTTTCATTCTTTTATGTTTTATACATAGTATACGTAAGATAAGAGAAGGAAATTTCCAGTTTTTTCTTCCTTACTCTTCTCTCTGTCCTTCTATATATAAAAGCAGCCGAAATTTCGAAATAGTTCACATGTCGTTCGAAGAAGTTGATACAGAAGAAAGCGCTAGCTCACTTAGTGAACTAAGTTTTTTGGATGATGATCTGGATAGAATGCACCTTGAATCTGGAAGCTCCGACGAAGAAATGTCTGATAACGAGGTGGGTTCAAACGTCTGGAACGAAATAGAATCGGAATCGGATGCAGAATTTATGGAAGATCATGGACTCGTCGAAGAAGTAACTTCTGCTTCGAAGGATAATATAGTCAATCCTATCGATTGTTACCGACATTTCATCACAGACGAAATTATCGATCTTATGGTTCGTGAGACTAATCGATATGCGGAGCAATATTTACAAGCCCATGAGATTAGCAGACGGTCCAAATATCGTGAATGGAAACCAACCACTCATGGAGAAATGCTCAAGTTCTTTGGGATCATTATCGAGATGGGGTTAGTACATATGCGGCAGCAGAACCATTACTGGAGCAGCAGTCAGTTGTACGGGTTGGAGATTATTCGGAGCGCTATGCCGAGAGAGAGGTTCGAATTACTCCTCAAGTTTTGGCATTTTTCGAACAACAATAACAAGAATTCGAACCAAGACAGGCTGTTCAAATTGAAACCACTCTCCGATTTACTGAAAGAGAGGTTTTCATCAGTATATATGCCTGGCTCAGTTATTAATATTGACGAAATTATGATACCATGGCGAGGCAGGCTTTTATTCAGGCAATATGTACCTGGTAAAGCGCACAAGTACGGTATAAAGATGTACAAATTAGCGGCTACCAATGGATACACTTGGAATTATGTAATCTATACTGGTGAGCAAGAATCGATGGCAGGTGCTGGACATGCTCAAGCAGGAGTAATGAACTTATTGGAAGATCTGGATGGATGTTATAGAACCGTAGTAGCCGACAACTACTTTACGAATATTTCTCTCGCGAAATATCTGTTGGAACATGATGCATATTTTATTGGAACACTAAGAAGGAATCGTGTTGGATCTGGAAGGGCAGTTCTTCAAAAGGAGCTTAGTCGTGGTGAAGTTTATGGGCTCCAGAATAAAGACGGAATAAAACTGATCATGTGGAAAGATAAACAAGATGTCTTGATGATATCTACAAGACCATCACATTCAGCAAGTGTGGTAGACAGTGGAAAAACAAATTATAAAAATGAGCGCATCATGAAGCCCCAAGTTGTATTAGATTACAACGAAGGAAGACAAGGCACTGATTTATCAGATCAACTATCAGCATATTACACGTGTCTCAGGAAGTCAATAAAATAGTACCACAAAGTGGCATTTGAATTAGTTTTTGGGACAGCAGTAGTAAATAGCTATTTGATATACAAGGAAAACTACACGGAAAGCAAAGTGACCATTCTGCACTTTCGTGAAAGTCTTGTCCGGTCTTTACTGCTTGGCATGCCAACCGAGAAGCTGAAACCTGGTCCAAGACAACAATCAGCAACTCATTCGAAGCGCAAACTAGCTGATCACAAGCTTGAAGAAAAGAAAGGATCTGATCGCGATGTCCGAAGACGCTGTGTTGGTTGTTACGAGAAAAACAGGGAACAACAATCAAGAGAAGCGTGTCATTCAACAACAAAGAGAATAAAAACTTTCTGCTCTGATTGTAACAAATTTTTTTGTCTTGATTGTTTTAACGAGAAGCATTATGCTATGTAACAAATGATTTTGAAAATAGTGAAGGCAAAGCAGATCGCACATTATGTGTAACCTTCCGCCTAAGAATAAAAGAAAAGAAGGCGTTTTTCTATTAAGTTTCTTGTTAAAATATAGTGGGGTCCACCGGTGGACCCCATCGTGGTGAATGTGTTAATTAAAGGATCTCAAATACATCAATTTTTTATCTGTTTCATCATTTCAATGAACTTTTTTATTTTTCAACTCTCTGGATTTTTTTACGAAATTTCATAGACGCCACATGATGTTGTAATTTCAATTGATGAAGTATTTATAGAGACATAAGGCTTTCGTAATTGTCTTGTATTCTTATTCTACATAAAGGTCGAAGTAAACAGAAAGCAAAAAGAAGCGACGCTAACAAATTTCGCAAGAGCATGGTTGGCCATTCACCGCTTTTTTTCTAATTTGTTCGTGATTCAATATATAACATGGAAACACAAGTATGATTATCGGCCAGGTGCATTTCGATTCTATTCGAATGCATCTGTGTACCACTAGAATTGGAACCATACAGAGAAGATTAGCATGCTTCCCTGCGCAAGAATGAGTGGTGTAATCGTGAAGCGTTCCATTTTCTTTTTTCACACAATTTTCTTACTGTGCAACATAATAAGTTTCTATTTATTCTTCGAAAATCAGTCACTGAGTGAATAGTATTTTATGGTATATGTGATTTATTATAGAAAAAATTAAATCTCAAATAAACTGGCTTAACGTATGAACAAACTCGATTCCTCATTTTCAAGAACATTTAACTAAATTTGTCTCCATGAGACGAGAATCTGCTATGAGTATTCGTTTGGATTTTTCTGAGACGAATTTATGACAAATAAAAAAAAAAACAATAAAAAATTGGTTAAATAACTGCATATATAAAGCAAGAAAGTAACTTTTTTCTTTTACTTAGTGTTTCTCAAAAAAAATGTCGATTTATTTTCAAAGAAAAGAAGAAGTCTTCTTCTTTTCTAACTCCGAGTGACTTTTTGTAGATCAATCCATTAGCGATTATTTTCGATGGAGAAAAAGAACAATTTTATCCCTTGACTATTTTTCAAATAAATTAAATGTTCTATACATAACGATGAGAATTTTAAAATGTTCATTTTATCATTCGACATTTCTCTTATAGAATAAGTAAGCATAATATCTTTAGTCGAATGGAATTCATATTCTGAAAATGTTGTATCTGACATCCAATACACGCTTATATAGGAGAGAAAAGTTAGAAATGATAATGCAGCGGTCACCACACTTGCAAGCGGACAAAAGGTCAGACGATGCGTCCAATCCGGAGGCTTCAATTATTGGTATAAATAATATTTATACTTTGTTTTTTTTTGTTTGCTCCGCATACTATAAGTTCATAGATCAAAATCATCAAACTTTACTTTAGTGTTAAAGAAACTTTTTCCATTGACTTCAATGGAAGAAATAAAACTAGAAGGAGAAAGTAAGAGTCATATATTTGTTATTGTTACATTTACTAGATATACTTTTTTTCTTTTTTTAACAAAACAGTCGATTTAAATAGGTTAGTTTAAATAAAAAATCATCTCATTTTTCTCTTTTCGAAAATTTAAATATTTTTTTTTCTTGTTTTTATTTCATTAAGAGATTCTATTACTCGTTTTGAACATCTTTCGAATGAAATCATTTATGAAATATTCGATTTGTTGGATTTTGTTCAAGTCTATGAAATATTTTCCAATCTCAATATAAGATTTCAAAATCTTGTAATTAATTCAAATCAACCGATAAACATCAAACTTTCATTAATGTCAAAACCAATGTTTAAACGCTTTTACACGCAAATTATAATGTCCAATAAACATCGAATTAAATCATTTGATTTATCAAATCCATTTATAACCGATTATATTTTTTCATCATCTTCTATTCTATCAAAATTTATTCAACTTGAAAATCTTCTTATTCATGATATCAAATCAGATTATCTCAATGAACTTCTTATTCATTTAGTTTCTTTACCATGTCTATATTCATTAGTCATCGATTGTATAGATAATGTTACAAATAAAAACATTATTTATCGTCAAATATTTTGTATACCTGTACTAAAATATTGTAAATTATCATTGAATGAACCTTTTAACCTTATTCCATTACCTATTACAACTACTGAATTTAGTCCTATTGAATATCTTATTATTACGAATATTTTACGAGTTAATGAATTGAATGGTCTTTTATCATATGTTCCTCAACTTCATCGTTTATCAATTCATCTTTCAAATCAACTTTCTGAAAAATACCAAGAACAATATTCAATTCATTTGAAACGTTTAAAACATGTTGATTTAAATATAAGCAACATGAATTTCAATGATTTTGAATTAATAATAAAAAATTTATTTAATCAAATTGAAGTTTTATATATTTCATCAAAATATGATTTAACATACTTAGATGAAAATCGATTACAACGACTGATTTTATTTCATTTGCGTCATTTACGAATCTTTGATATTGTGATTTTATATGCTGCAGACTGGAATGAAAGTATTTACGATTATACTTATCTACTCGATCGATTTCAGTCTCGATTTTGGTTTGATCGAGGTTGGTTTTTCGAATATCAAACTTATTATGATTGTCTTGAGCGTTTTATCTTTTATTCAATAAATCCATACAGGTATAAATAAGATTTGTTTGTTTAAATCTACTTTTTTAAAATTTTTCTAGAAGAAAATCTTACACAATTTATGATGGAAGTAATATGAAAATGTATTCATCACGTCCAAAACATCAAATAAATTCAGTTCAATTTGTTAAAATTGAAGAGTACGAAGATATAATTAATTGTAAATATGATTTTCCAAATGCAACTGAACTTACTATATTATATTGTTATGAAAAACAAAATCAAAACTTTCTCTTAACTAGTTTTAACAATATTATTCCATTGAAACAACTTACGAAGCTAGTTATTGATAGCTACTCTAATAGTTTTATAGAAATAATTGAACTATTACTTTTATCACCTAATATTCATATCTTCCAAATTGATCTTGTATCACTTGAATATTCAGATTTAATATCAATTGAAAATAGTGAAACATATCAATTATTATCCAAAACAAATAATATTATACAAATGATTATTATGTTAGACTGTACATTGGAAATAATAAAATTTTTTATTAATTTATTTCCTCGATTACAATATTTTACAATGCGAATTTCGAATGATAATATTAAACCAGTTTTATCGCTTTTATTTTCGAAAGATAATTATAATACACAAAATTTATTTTCATTATGTATCAAACATATGTCTGATGAAGAATTTGATATATTGAAGAACTTTATTGGATTAGAAAAACTATTCGATGTCTATTTAACGAGAGTAAAACGTGATATGTACGATGATAAAGTGTATTTGTGGTGGTAAAATTTATTGTTAATGAAGTTTTTTGTTCTAAAATGTTTGTCCCTTTTTAATAAATAAAACTAATTTTACTACATTTTATATATATTCATTAAATGATTTAGTTGTGTGGTTTTTAACATTCTAAATTGAAAACTTGTTTATCTCATCGTCAATAAATATCTCTTATGGAAGTAAGTTACTCTAGATGATCATCTTAAAATCCATCGGTATATGAAATTTGTTGACTTGAATTTCTAAGGTAATAAAAACAATAATATTAATCAACAATATGGTAATACATAACTTCATTTAGTGTTTTTTTTTTGTCTCTCAAAGGGAAGTGTTTGTATCGTAAGTTTACACTCACGAGGGAACATTCCCAAGTGTCACATCGCTTTTAAGTCGAGCATACGCGCACTATGTAGATCCTAACGATCTATGAATTCTATGAAAAAAGTTCGTGCCGCTAGCTTATTATTGCTGAGATACTGCCTTTTTACTGTATGTTTAAGAAAAAAGAGCTGTAGTCCCCCTCAGGGACAATTGAAAAACTGAATTTCGAATTTCGACTTCAAACTTTGCATAGATATAAGTCTCAATGAGAATAGTTTATTGTGAAAGTTTCAGCTCTTTTCACTGTTTCTATCCTAAAATACAGTTATCTTAAAATTGCTTCTATGCACCGACAGATCCGATGTTCTTATCTCAGACTAGGAGCAACCAAAAAATCTAAAACCTTCACAATAAACTATTCTCACTGAGGCCTATTTATATGCAAAGTTTCAGGTGGAAACTCAAAACTCACTTTTCCTGATGTTCCTGAGGGGGACCACGGCTTTTTCCGAAACATATAGTAAACATGTTGTATCTCAGCAGCAAGAAGCTAGCGGCACGAACTCTTTTCAGAGAATTCACAGCTCATTAGGGCCTACATAATGCCCATACTCTCGACTCAAAAGCGATGTGACACTTGGGAATGTTCCCTCGTCAGTGATTTTTGTTCGATGAGAAGTATCGAAGTCACAGATAGACAATCGCATTTATCAATGCGGTTCAGTCCTAGGCATGCATGAAATCCAAACTATTTTTCATCTTGAGTGGGATTATTTTTCAGTTAAATATTCAGTATTTTAGATGAAAATTTATTTTCTTCTTTAATCTTTCATAAACAACAAAAGAAAAATGACGTTCTTAATCTTGATCGAAATTTTCTTTTCGTCGATCACCAAACGATAAGTACATCGATGGATAGAATTCACTCGAATGTCGACAAGTAAGATCATGTGATTTGAGACGATGCGTATGTTGGATTAACCATTCATTTGAGATACCTTTATAAATAGTCATAGAATCGTCATCAAGATCACCATCATCAAAGAATATATCAAGATTCTCCAAACCAAGGAATCGATCAATAACATCAATAATCATTTCTTTTGATGCCATAGATATCTCCAATCTTTTAACAGATGATATTGTATAATAAAGTCTATCAAGAGAAATCGATTGACCAGGACCATCCAATAGGAGATAATGAATTTGTGAAGGTATAATAAATAACGGATCGAATTTCATTAATAAATTTGTGACACGAGGTGTATGAGTAATAAGATTTTCAAGTTCATCAGGTAATAAGAGATGAATATCAGCTACATCAAGATGTTGAATTTGTTGAAGATCGACAATTAATGAGAGAATATTCAATGATAATAATGATGAACCTGAAAGTGTCAATGATTTAACTTGATTGAAACGATAATTGACTGGTGCAATTAATTTATAAATATCACAAGAGAAAAAATCGATTGTACTTGAATAAAAAACTTTTGTTCAATATTTGGTGGTGCTGTTGTCCTATGTGGAAATATAGTTGAAGGATACTTAAGTGTACGTATTCGAAATCATGGTATTGAATAGATAATTGTACTTGTCTTTGATTCATCTTGATAACATCCAACATACCAATGTCGTTCTTTAAGCCAAAATGATGAACGAAATGATTCGAGTATAGATGAAATTTCTTCAATAAGGTTGCATTCGAATTTGCAATTAAATCGAAGAATTTGTGTTTTTAAAATAAATTTTTCCCATTGTTTACCATCAATTAAATCCCATGAACCATTTGCTTGACAAGTAAAATTTGTCAGTTGAGACAATTTAATTAAACATCGTTCAAGACATACCAATGATACTTGAATATCTAAAATATCAGATCAAAAATCAAGATCAACTTTTCATTAGTTTTCTTAATTACCTTGATGAAAGTGTAATGTAAGACGCGTAAGACAATGAGAGAATCGATCAAGATTAAATGTCGAATATCGAATTTTATTATCGATAACAAGATAAAGATGAGTGAGAAAACATTGCCATTGTTGAATTATTGAATGGATATCGATATTTTCCAATGGTGAACACACATCAATATATTCACGGCCATAATAATCTCCTCCAAGAATAATCAAATGAGTAAGAGCTGGAAAGCTTGTATCAATAAGATATTGTAAATCTTTATTATCAATTTTTAAATGAGTTAAAACTTTTGTTTGTTGAGATAATATTACATTAATGTAAGTTTTTGAATAATTATCAGTATCAAAACTTCTAATTGATAATGATGAAACAGATAAAGGTAAATCGATGAAAGTATTAATTCCAGCTTCGATTAATGTTACAGATTGAAGATGAAGAAATTGTTCTTTAAAATGTGGAAAATGACCGAGGAAAAGTGTCATTCGATCAGGAACATATTAATCGCAAAGAATCAATGAAATAACTTGTTTCGGTTGAAGATGACGACAAATAAAATCGAATTTTGATCGACCGATTGGTCGAAAATCCAATCGAAGTGGATATGAATGAACAATGTCATTTAGACGACTATTCAGATGGATGAAAATTCGAAATAAATCGAATGGAGATAAATAATCAAAGATTTCAAATAATGGTTCGGTGGAAAGAGATTCAAATGATGCAGTCATTTTCTATTGTTGATGTCAACTATCTAGAAAATAGAAGAAAAATTCATTCACTTTCTGGAAGAATTTTCTCTCGCAAGAATGTTTAGAACGCAAACCGCTGGTCCTTAACGATAGAATTGTGAGCATTTATTCCCCAAAACCTATCTTCATGCAAAACAATCCATCGAATGTCTCTTTATCGCGTAGTAAAAAATCAAGCACATATCAAACAACAAAAACGAAGCGAGAGAGAAAACTCATAAGAATGTATGATAAACTTGGTGAGAAATTGCAAAGAATAAAAGAATCAGAGGAGAAAAGAGAAAGAACGTGACGGAATCTATCGTGGCTGACAGCCATGACAAAATGTCTTCTCTCGTTATTTGTTTTATGAGAAAGTCTTTAGTACGAAGCCAACTTACACATGATCGAAACGAATTCTACTCACGTGCGTTTCACTTCACTATCCCAGAATCAATTAAGTGGTTGATACTTGAGCAAATCGATAGATCAAAATTGGGTATTTCTACAAGTTAGACGAAAATATACTGAATTGGTCATAGCAGAAGAACGAATTAAAGAACGAGATTTTATAGGGAGCGCTCGTTCACGGACATTTTTCTGTGAATATATAGGGTGGCCCAAAAGTCACGCACCAAAGACAAAAAATTGAATATCTCCATTAAGGCTTAAGCAAATGAGCGGATTTTTTTATCAATGATAGAGGTATGTACAAGCTTCATATTCATAAAGACATGTCTAAGGAGGCTCTT
>CAJNOP010004151.1:0-11065 GCA_905250075.1 Rotaria sp. Silwood1 | reverse complement strand
ATCAATGAAAGGCTAATGATACCGAGATTTGAACATAATACCGATGGGATACATGCCGAACAGTATGATTATTTCATTGTGGTGACACAATATAAAACTGTAAGGTGATTCTATCACAAAGGTTAAGACTTCAATTTTCAGTCACAATAGAAAGTCAAAATCAAGGTCAAGAGATAATAAATACACTAAACCAGAATCATTCAATAGTTCGGTGTGAAGAAAATAGTAAGATATATCGTTCGTTTCACTGTAGTTGAATTTGCCTTCTATAAAGTGTTTCTTATAGAAGCTAGGAGAAAATTGACGGTTGTTCACTCGGACATCTTCTGACTATGAAAACTTTCACGAGAGTTTTGAATAAAAAGAAGCAAATGCCTTAATACAATAAATTAACTTCTTGTGGGAATATAATCATCATTGTAAACTGATTGACTTAATTGTTTTAGTCTTCAAAAATTCTTTGGAAATGTGAATACTTTAAAAAATATATATGCCATATACTATCATGATGTGGATACGGATAAAGAGAAAAGCCACGTGCGCACTTTTCTGGAGAAATTGTCTTAGACTCAGTAACTAGTAATGCACTCTAGTATTAAAATGAATGTCTAAAAGCTTCACTCAAGAAATTATCAAAGAAAAAATTACTATTAAGATCATATTCTATTACGTTCCACTAAGGTTATGTAAACAAAGATTGAAAGAGATCCATCTTATTCACTTTTAAGAGCACAGCCTTTCTAGATGCAAAAAAATCTTTTTTTTTTCAATTTTTATTTCTAAAAATAATTTGAAGTGTTACTATCATCTGTCACAAAAAAATTAGAACTGCATCAATCTGTATAAATTCTAACAAAGCTTAGTTTTCAGAACTTTATCTTAAAAAAAGCTTCTGTTTTTCTACTAACCAATCTTGTGCACTTATCTTGAGGGAGTGAGTGAAGGCTTGCATCACTCAAACCAACACTTTTAACGATCTAAAAGATACTAATAAAACCAACGAGCAAAGTTCTGAATAGAAAATAATTTATGTTTGAGAAAGAAGAAAAGTCAGAGCCTGTTTTCATCAACTTTTTCAATTAAAGATTATACTCACAAATGAGAAGTTCTAGTTAATTCTATGAATATTTTGTTAGAAATACCTCTTTATGCCCATATTTATCTTGTGATAAAAGATAAGTTATAATGTTCCAAAATGAGAGAACAATAAAACATATATATGACAAACAGAAGCAAAATTTTACATTATTTTGGTTTTCTCAAAATCAGCCTTTGAAGAAAAAAAAAGGAAACTCTTCTCGCTTTTCTCCTACATGGTATAATCAATAGGACTCATCACTTTTAAAATGTGTACTGCGATTAAAACGTGATGTGTACATGCGCTTTTTTGTCCAATATATTACTCCTACGAAACTTGGTAACCTTCAGAAAATTAGTATCATTGAAAAAAAGATGTTTTTCAATAGTACTCTATTTTTTGCTTCTCCTGAATTCAAGGAACAATATTTTTTTAAGAACTAAATATGTATCGTAACTTGACCCTTGAGACTTCCATATCTATGAGGAAAAAAGCAATAGTTCACGTCAAATCTAGAGCAATCTCTAGTATACTCATCTAAATTTATCTACTCTGAATAATGTTATGGTCCACACGGCCGAATCATCTCATGATGTTCTTTTCAGACATTCACTTGCACATCTCTATCGAAGGTAGATTAGATCTATGTACAGATGTAGCTATTCAACTTATTTTACAACCAACAAGCTCAATTTAGTGCCTATTGTTATTCGTCGAAATGATTGCTCAAAAGTGGATGAAAAGGATGATACTTTTGTATCAAATACCATCACAGTATCCGATTGTGCTTAGAGATGAAGAGGAGTACATTTTCCTAGACAATTCAAAAAAGGATAATTTTGTAGAAAAACGCTGGTGAAAAAAAAGCCAACAGGTTTTATTCAAAAATCAAAATTTTATTTAGCTCGGAGCTAACCCCCATTACTCTTCCTTCCTCATCGGAAATGATAAATATCACGACAACTATCTCGAACATTTGGTTTTGAGAAATCAATGGAATGTCTTCTTCATCGACTGATCCTTCAAACGCTAAGCAAATTTTGAATGATCTAAGGAATATGAAGAAAACAATAGATCAAAAGGAAGAGTTTTCTTTATCGAAATGTATTTTATTCTTTTTCTTTCAGTTAATAGAACTAATCACTAGTTAAAAGATTCCAAACTTGTCAAATCTGAAAGAATTCGGAAAAAATACCAATTTGCTAATTTCCAGAGAATCTCAACAGTACAGAAATTCATTAGTTTTTACATATGTATTTTTTAATATAAATGACTGTAGCATGACAAGAAACAAATATGCATTATGAGAAATTTACGTACAACAAAACAGTGTTTTATCCAGGCTTTCTCCTCTGGAGAGCCAATGGAATCTTTACAGAGACGGTGTTCTCATGATCCCCGCGTTGAATAAACATCTGCAATAAAACATTGAAGGAGAATAATAATTCTATTTTATGAATGAATGTCAATATATTTTTCATGTACATGTTTTAGTGATGGTAATAAAACATCGATAATTTGATATAACACATATACATTGTCACACCCATATCATAAAAACAGATTTTTTTCTCAGTAGCTGATTAACTATGTATTGACATTTGGTTATCTTCTCATAGCAATTTCTCGTTATATTTATTATTACTATTGGTGTCTAGTTAAGTGTTTAGAAGTAGGAAGTCATCTATTTATTTTAACATCAATCATAAAATAGTGATTTCCAGAATGATGGAACTGACTAGAATATTTACTAGACAAGCGATGGACAGATTTTTAACAAGAAATATTATTTAGAAAAAAAGTCCAGTAAAAATTTATTGGTCTGTCTCATAGATGTCAAATAGTGAAGAGTTTCAAAATCATGATACATTTCTCTGTCAGAAAATAAAACGCTGTGACTAAATCGAAGGTCATATACAACTAGTATGCGTAAAAAATTCAATACTAATATCTTTTTCAACCTTATCTTTTTTTTGTATGAAAGAACAATAATAATATATTTTACATGAGCAGACGAACAGAAATCTTTAGCGGATGTATTCTACATGTATTGAATAATTTTATGGATTTATTGAACGAGAGTAGAGACAAACTTTCTTATATAGGTTAGTTTTTATCTGAGCAACAGCATTGAATTAGTTTATTTCTTTGATCAATTCACATATAAGAATTTGTATGGCGTCTCTCTAATGATGTACTATATAAAACAACAAGATAAATCTGACAAATAAAAAAAATATTTACTATATTATTAACTATGTTCTTTTTTTTTAGACGATAAAAATCAATGTAAATCAATTCAAAATAAAAACTATGTAAACACTGCTCGAAGTGGAGTTACACGTATAACGTGCATCGCTTTTTCTTATCAATATTTTTCTTTTCTTCTTTGTTTTTTCGCATGGTGATATATTATCTTTCTATTTTGCTGGTTTCTCTATTGTACATTTGTTTTCTTTTGCTTATGAACATACGACGTGTCTTTCTTATTGTTTTCCTATTTTCTTTTTTTTCGACTATTTACTAGTATATATGTGCCAGTGAGTGAAGTTAATTATTAAAGAAAGAAAAATTACTACTTTACATACATATGCAGTCTGCTACTTATCTAGTTTGGTATGCTCTGTTTTTTTTGAAAAAATAGTAATTTACGTGCATACCATAATCATTGACGACGTTGCTAACTATGTACACCTGATTTTTTTTCTTTGGTAATTAAACTTCGACAAGTCTTCTTTTATACATCTGCTTGGAGCTATATAAATTTATATTTATATATATTCTCTCGTTACATCGGTTAATATATGTATGGGATGTGCTTTTCTGTTTGTGTGTTTGTATAGATTTGATTTTGTGATATTGATAATAATGGTGAATGATTTCTATTTTAGTTGATTGATAGAATCTGTTGCGTATTGTATACTAATGATAGATTGGATATGAAATAAATGAAACAATGCAGAAGAGTAGACTAAAACAACTTATCATATTATAATAACATAAAAACAACTCAATTGTTTGGCATTTTTTTAAAATTAATTATTAGTATTCATTTGTCCTATGCAGATTTATTAAATTATTTGCATTATACAAATACAAATGCTAGAAGCACACAGTTCTTGTTAGTTTTGTTGCTATTGTCAATTTGTCTAGACTGTCTTTAGAGAATTTAAGAGTACATTACCTCGACACCGTCAAAGATATCAGTTTTTGTCAAAAAAATTGGTTTTCAGATTTTTATGTAGTTGGATAGCCCACTTGGTCTACGTTTGGAAACACTATGAATAGTCTGAAATCAGATGCTTTTTCACGATTTTGCACAAGATCTACTAATAAGGTTAGAATCAGATAAAACAAATTCTTTGAAAGTGTCAGTTATTATTCTCTTTTTTAACTTTTGATAGATTTTCCTATCATAGGAACTTTATCAAATATGTGTGAAATAACAGATGCTGCAAGCTTCGAACAGGTGGACTCGTGTCCTGTATTTCTTTTCTTGCAAGTATTCATTGAATAATGTAATTATTTTGACAGTACTATGTCACAAGAGGCGCTTTCTGACACAACTATGCGTTCTCTTTTCTTTCATCGGCTTCATTCTTTCACGTCTATATTTATTCTTTTCTTCTTCTCATCTTATATCTATTTAACCAGGTGATATTGTTGGTGTGGATGCGAATAGCTAGAGCTGGTCGTGGACATGTGATATGAATACTCACACCCACAACTCATAGACTTTTTGTCTCTTCTAAACTGAGATCTTCAGATGCTGTGCAAGTAATGCGCAAGACTTCATTTGATCCATCATATACTGTAAAAAAAGATTTATCAGTTTGCAATACGATATAAACCCTATTTCAGAATAAAAAACGTTTTTTCAATGTAATCGATGACACATGGTAGACTAAGACCGATGTGTTTCCATTACCGTTTTACTAAACAGAAACATTGACTTTCAATTGCAAACTTTATTTGGCATTTTTCTCAAAACGAGTTGTTTCAATTATTTCTTACGTGCATGTTTCAGAGTTCTCAGTCATATTACATGTTAGGAAGTTCAGAAAGATTTTTAACTGAAGAGCAAAATGTAACTATCAACCTAGCAGTGCCAGATCTGTTATTTTAGACTTCGGAGGAAAGTTTCCCAAGTGATCAATCGCTTTTTTGTAGAAATATACATGATTTTATGCAGTTCACCGCGCTGTTTCCGAATATCAGGGTCTTAGGGGTCCTTAGGCCTTTCTAGGTTCCGTGTCATTACTCTGGATCCATTTTTGAAAAGGATGTTTCTCATCCAATTTAATATTTTAATCAGTCTACCATGTATCACTAAACAAAATATCTTCAGGAATACTTTTTTGATAGACACCTCAATCTTAAGTTTCAAATGCTAAGCTATAAAGCAGAGAAGTAATTCGTATATTGACTAGAAACAATCATCTGACATTTCTTTTCTTTTCTTCATCATATATTCAAAAATCGATCATAACTGTGTGATATGTAACAAAGTATATAACAATAAGAGAAATAGAAAACACGTATGCTATTTTCTCAAAACATAAAACATTGACACTGTGAAAACATATGCCTAACACAAGTGACTAATTGAGCGAGATTATGTAATGCGATACATAAGATAAAATTATTTCTTTATCCTTTCATTGTATGAAAAATATCAAGTTCATAAGGAAACTTGCATATTTAGTCTTTTTCTTCGTACGGTCCATTTTAGTATTTGAAACTTAAGATTGAGGTGCCTATCAAAAAAGTATTCCTGGAGATATTTTGTTTAGTGATACATGGCAGACTGATTCAAATATTAAATTGGATGAGAAACACCCTTTTCAAAAATGGATCCAGAGTAATGACACGGAATCTAGGAATACTTAAGGGCGACTAAGACCCTGATATTCGGAATCAGCGCAGTGAATTGCATAAAATCATGTATGTTTCTACGAACAATCGATTGGTCACTTGGGAGACTTTCCTTGTTAGTTTGTTTTTAAGAACACTTTTACAAAGAGAATGAACTGAATGAATCAATTAAGTATGAATATGATGTGGAAAGAATGGAACATCATCCTACATAGGCAGCTAGTTATTTTCTCGATCAGTAATAAAAACATTGTTATATTTTCGAATGTCATTAGTAGTGAACGTCATTTTGTTGTTTATGAGGATTTTCTACTGACTAAAATACAATGTATCTATGTTTCAAAAGTCATGGTCACTTAATAAATGCATAGAACCTCATTACTAATCAAACTTAATCGAAATCTATTGGTTTATTTAAAAGAGGAAACTATTAGGTTTTTCTTCTTCAAGACCAAGCTATATCAACGCTGTAGAAAAGGTAGCATTTATGAATAGAATACAAAAATGAGGCTTTTTTTCAATGTCGAAAGTAATATGCTGCATTTCTCTTCGATATTTCGTCGAATTTAGATCGTTATTAGAGACTTCAGAGCATTCGAGTCTGTCTTTATGAGTTTCGAAACACTCATTCTGATATAGTCTTGAGAAAAGAAAGAGTCAATTCTACTAAAAAGATGACTTATGAAACAATCTAACGTACTCGTTTTTTTGTTTACAATATTTTTCAAAGATTTTTAATCAATCTGCTTTCAAGAAATGCATCAGTTATTCGATCGTTGTGCAACATGTCGAAATATGATTGTAAGCCAATAATGAAAGATCTAAAGACCGTAATAACAATTGAAATTCGACTAAATATCGAAGAAAAATGCAGCATATTACTTGCGATATTGACAAAAACCTAAGTTTTGTATTCTATCCACGAATGCTACCTTTTCTACAGCATTGATGAACTTGGTGTTTAAGAATAAAAACTTACTATTCTCCACTTTCAAATAAAGAAAACAGGTTTGGATTAAGCTTGATTAGTAGCGGATTTATATGCATCTATTAAGAGATCATGACTTTTGAGACACACTGTATTTAAAAAATAAAACCGTTGCCATAGATTAGATTTTTGTTTGTTGTTGATGCAATGTGTGTTTTTATCTCTATGTTTGACATATTTATTTACTAAATTGTTATGTAATAATAAAAAGAAGCAATATATTTGAATGGGTAGGCTCTTTCTAGAAAGTTTTCATTTATACCGAATGTTCAACAAGAATAGGATGTCAACATTGAAATTTTGACCTACGCGTTCTTCAATGACGGACTATAAACGATAATGACAAGTATACATTAGTCTTCTATGACTACTCCTAAAAGTTTTCGTCTCGTTAGCCTCATGTCTGTCTGTATTTATCACCAAATGAATAGTATGATTCATATCATTAGTCAAAAATTCGTTTCAACTCATTTTTACTACTTCGTGTTTCCTGCACTAACCAATCCAATATTCAATAAATTTAGTCGTTTTTTTAGCTCTGAAATATTCATATCAGATTATTCGAGATATCAATGAATTCATTTTTTCAATATTATTGATACATCAATTAATACAAAATGTTGTGCTTGTAAATGTATCTTTCAAACATCAATAACAATCTTTATTGCTTTTTATATAATTTACTATTTTAGTATATATATATATATCTGAATATTTTTTTTCAGTGAGATTCAATGTAAGATATCACTTGATAATATCTTCTTATAAATGCTCTGAATATTGTGTTCATGAGCACTGAAAAACCTTTAGAAATTTGGAATCACGAATATACATATCTCATCTATTCATCGTGACCGTATATAAAGTTCTAGTACATTATATCTGTAAAGCATATAATGTTAATCTAACTAATGGAGTGTCGTTCCATTTATTTTAGTGTTTACAAAGTTATTTAGTCTCAGTATACTTGGATGATCAATTCAGTGATTTCGTATCTTTAAATTGTTGATCATTTATGAAGATACAAATAAATTTGAGAGACTAGTTTCAAATCGTAATTTGAAATAATGTATTTTTTGTCGTGGTTTAATTTTAATGTTTCGAAAGATAAAAACAATCATATTGAATGAATACGACATTTTAGTACTTCTAGATCGAATATAATGATGTACCCAATATTTCACTATCTTAAGATAATATTTTTATACGCAGAACGAAAAACTATGATTGCATCTCGCTGTAAATATATATACACTCTTACCTATTGATATACATTGTTTTATCAACAGATAACCTTAAAGATATAATAGATCCGTAAAAAACAGACAAAGTTCAACAATCTAAAGGTAAAATTTTCTTTTTTCACCATTCGTTGAGAATTGTTGAAAGGCGTTTATATGCATATTACGTGTTTACAAGGGTATTTTTGTTTCATTTATTTTTCTTTTTTCTAGCTTTGATGTAATGTCTTTTTCTTTCTTCATAGGTATCCTCCATTCATCAATGGCATGTACATATTTCGTTTTGAATGCACAGCGAACTAATCTTTTATGTTTTAGAGCAGAAATAAGTGTCTGCTCGTATGCCCAAACTCTCGTTCCGAACACTTATTGCCAGTCGATGGAAGTTTGAGAAAAAACATTTGTTTGGGCAAATTGTTTTCGGAATTTAACCTCTCGAAACATTTGCTCAAAACTATTGAAGCTATAGAAATTCTGAAATATTTTCTCACTCGGGAAAATTATTGCTTTTTATGACAGACTCTGCCCTTCGGTGTTAGACACACATAGAATGTACTCAAATAGACATCTGATACTGAAGTATTCGCTGATAAAACGACAGTTGGCGAATAGAATCCACTAGTAAATAAAAAGTAATAATCAATGAGCCATAGATATTTATTGAATTGGCGTCTTGTTCTTCCTTTTCGCTAGGTTTATTTAAATGAATAGGATGATGGCTCGTTTTTCTTTTTTCTTTCTTTATATTATCAGTTACTCTCTCAGTCAACTCATTTATCGAGGTAGAAAATGTACGCAAAAAACCCTCTAAGAGGTACGGGTATAAAATATACAATTCTATTCTCTTTTCTCTTTTTCAGAGTAACAACCAGAAGGGCTATTTATTATTTTTGTTTATTCATGGTAACGTTTATATCTCTATACTCTACATTGTGGTATATATAGAAAATAAAAAATTGTTTCTTTAAGTTATATCAAATATCTCGTAAAACAATACCAACAAACACTAATAACAGTGTCGATGCTTGATTTTTATCAAGTGATCCTGAGGTAATCCAATACTTACATAATTCGGCGCACTATTCGATAAATACTCATACTAATAATATTAATTATAATGATAATTCACTAATTGGTTATCATAAAACATCTCCACATACACATGATTTATTTTATGTAAAAGATACACCTATGAACAATAATTATAATCAATATCAACAGCGTATGTGTTCTTGTTCAGAAAATAGTTCGACAGTATTTGCTACTGATACATTATCAGGATTTAATTTCAGTCATGGTGCTAGTTTGTCCGATCTCGTTGAACACTGTAGTACGTTTAGTTCAAATACATCATCATCCGGTATATGCAGTACATTTTCTGACCTTAGACATGAAGAAAATACATCAATGTCATCCGAAGAGCTTGATTTTAATCTTGGCTTTAACCAGATTAGTAATAATGATGGTATTGAAGCAACTAATCTTGATGAAATAGATAAATATGAACAAAATGAAGAAGACAATCAACGAACCTCAAATAAGAGCAATGACAGTTAGTAAAATAAAATGAAATGAAATGAAATTTGGTATTGTTTTTCTTCTTAGATACAGCAACATTACTCGATTTTGGTGAATCTAATTTAGATGCACATATGAATGAATTAGAAGGATTTCTTCGTAAATCTCTTAGTTCAACAACTCTTAATGGTCATGTTGAAATTAATAATGATGATACAATAATACATAACCAAATAAAGCAACAACAAGAACAGCGTGCATCATTATTAGATGAGTCAACATATGCAGTATGCTCACCAGATTGTTTCTCAGTGTATACTAAAAATGATGATCATGAAAACGATACAACGCGAAATAATATTGGTACACGTTCCAATTCACTGGGTATTGTTTTATTAGATAGAAAACCAGCTTTATTGGATAAACCACCAAAAAAAGTCGTTCGTTTCGCCGATATGTTGGTATGTTTTGTGTATCTTATAAGTAGATAACAATGACGTCCCATACATAGGATACGAAAAAAATTGTATAAAGACCATGTAAATGAAATTAGAGTGGTACAAGATCAGGAATAATTATGGTTAGTGCAGAATAGAGTACAGTCGCAGTACTCGGGAGGGTAAGAGAAATATATACTAGCGCTTACAAGACAACCATAATCTTACCCTACCCTGGAACGTAGAGTTAGCTAAGATAAGAAAAAATGTGGGCTAAAATACACTTATAGGTTCTATAGCGCAAGGTAGATTCAAGACATGGTAGTCTCATAATAGAGCCGGAGCAGGGTGAAGAAAAATTCCATAAAATAGAGTAAGCGTATGAAGCAAAGCTTATACTGCATATCTCTGAATGAACTCAAATGGAGAGAGACGTCCTCACATCTCTTTTTGTTAGTTATGGAAAAAATCGTTGTCCTTGAAAACAGCTTATCTTATCAAAGACTAGAATTTTGAATAAGATTTCTATACTTTAGACTTATGTTTTGTAAAATATTTGCTTGCCAATATGATTAATCGTTAAGTAATCTTGACCTATTTTGGTTTTCTATGAGTTATTACTTCGTAATAATGCAAGTAAAGTCTCGAAATTGAAACTATAGAGATATCATCAACAAAAGTAAAGTCAGTCCATTTTCATTAATTTTTTCAGATAGAGAATGACACATTTCAACAGTAGCTTTATTGAATATAAACATTGAAATATTATTCCTTTTTCTGATGCAGACATATACAGAATAGTCTAACTTGTAATTTGAGTGTATTCCAACGAAAATGTTCGGTACATATAAACATATATTCTAGAAAATTTTTTTATTCTCTTTTCTTTTTATAACATCAAAACTTAGTATAGGAGCATCAAGTGTTC